>VXBI01009005.1:75099-86594 GCA_013397375.1 Toxostoma redivivum
GCCCCTCCCGTCGCCATGGCGGCGCCTTAAACAGGCGGCGTTGGCCGCCCCCGCCCGCCTCAGAGCGCGGCGCCGGGAGGTGAGCGAGTGACCGGGAGGTGACTGAGTGGCCTGGAGGTGAGCGACCGGGACCCCCCGCACTCGCGGCCCCTCCGGTGCCCGTCCACGGAGAGGGAGGAAACCGGGGGGGAGGGCGGACGGGGGTCGTCGCTGCCCCGGCATCCCGCAGCCGCCGGCAGTGACCGCCCGGCCGGGCGGGGAGAGCCCCGGCTGGTGCTGCGGGGCCGTGCGGGAGCGAGAGACCTGGAGGCGATCGGCGGCATCCCCGCCCCGCCGCGCCTCCTTAGCGACGGTCGCCAGGCAACGCCCATCCTCCCTAGCGACGGTCCTAGGGACCACTCCCCGGCCCTCGCCGAGGCTCCGGGGGCCCATCCCGGCCTCTCTCGCCCGGGCACCCACCGGGCGAGGTACCCGCTCTGCACCTAGGGGTGCCGGAGACCCCCCTGGGTACTGGAGCTCCCCCGAGTACGGCCACGCCCAGTCCTGGCCGAGATGCTGTGGGTGCTCGGCGCGTGTTGAGGGATGCTGAGCCGCCAGGGCGAGGCTGGAGAGGCGATGGCAGGCGGGGAGCGGGATGGGGTAGCAGCAACAGTGCCACCAAGGAGCGCTGAGACTGGTTGGCAGCTTGGCACCCTGCAGGGTATCGCCCTTGGCCCAGCCCCGGGGGCAGGTCACAGGGCTGGGGTGCTGCCAGCTCCTCACAGGGGGATGCAGGCGGGGGAGAGGTGGTGCTGGAGGCAGGCGGCGATGCTGGTTCTCCTGATCTGCGAGCGGGAGGAAGGCGGACGCATTGCGTCATTCCCGGAGAGTACTCCCGAGGGGACAGGCTGATGCACTCACTCCCCGCCAGCCCCGGAGCCGACAGCCTCGCTGCTGACAGCTCTCGACCAGGAGCCTCCATTCTCCAAGACACGTCCTTGGCTCCCAGCCTCGGGGCTCATCCGAGGCTGCTGTCAGCCCTCACCCCACACCCGCAGGTGCTGCCAACACCCCGATCCTGCTGCAGAGCCTCCACCCTAGCCAGCCTTCCTCCTCCTCCTCCTGCTGCCCTCGAGGGCCTGCGAGCAGCCAGCTGAGCTCTGCCCTGCAGCCAGCAGGAGCCTGGGTGGTGACGGGCCCATTTGCCCCCTGTCCTGCAGCCCCATGGCTGGGAACGCTGAGATGGCATCCCTGGAAGAGAGCTTCCGCAAATTCGCCATCTACGGTGACACCAAGGCAACGGGGCAGGAGATGAATGGGAAGAACTGGGCTAAGCTGTGCAAAGACTGCAAGGTCACCGACGGCAAAAGCGTCACCAGCACCGACGTGGACATTGTTTTCTCCAAGGTGAAGTAAGTGACTTGGATGCCTTTGCAGTAGGGGCAGGGTGTGGTGTCTGGGTGTGGGAGTCCCCATAGAGCTGTGCTACCCCTGCTGTGTGCCCAGGCTGTCCATCCCATTGTCATGGAGCTGCAGGTGCTGTCTTGCAGTGTCTCACCTTCAGGTGGACTATGTGGCTCCTTCTTCAAGACCTAATAATAAATCAACCCAAATTTGGTGGTGGGAGGCTCAGATTTGGTGCAGAGATTGTGCCCCTGCTCCCACTCCAAGCATTGGGGTAGGCCTGGTTGGCTCTGCCAGGTTCCCATCTCTCAAGAAGGTGCCACAGGGAGCAGAAGAGGATGCTCAGGGTTGTCCCATGGGGTGTGGCCCTTCCCTGGGCCTGGGCAGCCAATGCCCAAACTTGGGAAGGACTCTGATCCATGGAAGTTGCAGGGGCAGCTTGAAGGGCTAAAGGCACCTGGAATTGCTTTTTGGGTCCCTGGGGACACAGTGACACTTCATGCTCCACACCAGGGTGTGGGAACAAGGACGGGTGGAGAACCTGCTTCCTCCATGTGCTCTGTCTAGGCATTCCCATGTTCCTGGGTTGGATCAGGCAGAGCTGAGCACTGGGAGGTTTTTGGGATGCAGGAGAGCTGATTGCTGTGCTGCCCCAGAGATGAGGACCAGGAGCTTGAGGAAGAGATTCTCTGTGTATGTCCTTCCAAATTTGACTGAAGGATTGATGCCTGCCAGGGGAGTGAGGGTGCTTGGCAACCCAGGCAGGCTGGGAGCAGTGGGAATGGATGCACTCTCCTCCTGACACCAGCACCAAGCCCTAGAGCACTTCCATGCGTCCTGGTTTTTGGTAGCAGGGACTTCAACAGCATGTGGCTGAAAAGCTCCTGGAGCTCAGCACCAGCTGTCCCCAGCCCAATCCATTCAGCTGTAGCTGAAATTCAGAAGTGGGTGAATTTCAGAGGGACCTGAAGTGGGTGTAGGACAAAGCCAGGGTCTCTCTAATGCAGTTTATCCCATTTGGAGGCATGACCCAAAGACGTGCTGGTGGCAGTCTGAGTTTTGTTGTTGCAGAGGGAAGACAGCCCGTGTCATCAACTACGAGGAGTTCAAGAAGGCTCTGGAGGAGCTGGCCCCCAAGAGGTTTAAGGACAAGAGCAAAGAGGAGGCATATGAAGCCATCTGCCAGCTGGTGGCAGGGAAGGAGCCCATTAACGTGGGTGTCACGGTGAGTGAGGAGCCCCTGGGCTGCTGGGAGCAGGAGTGCTCATCAGGAGGGGAGGAAGGAGCTCTGCCACAGCGCAGATGCTTTCTAGGAGACCCCATGGCCCTGGGTGAGTGGGGGGAGCTGAGGGTTGCATAGCGCACGGGGGGCACAGCAGGGTCTTTGGTGGGTCTCAGGAGCTTGTGTGGGACAAGGGATGGAACTCGTGTGGGAAGGGGGTGGAGCATCTTCTTGACTCCCATGTCCCATCTCCCCACTGCAGAAAGCCAAGACAGTGGGAGCCGTGGAGAGGCTGACAGACACCTCCAAGTACACGGGCTCCCACAAGGAGCGCTTCGACGAGAGCGGCAAGGGCAAGGGCAAGAGCGGGCGGGAGAACATCGTGGACACCAGCGGCTACGTCAGTGCCTACAAGAACGCGGGCACCTACGACGCCAAAGTCAAAAAGTAGGGACGGGTGCCCGTGGCGCCACCGGCCCGGTCCCTGCGCGCCGGCCGTGGGTCGGTGCTGAGCCCTGGGACGTGCCCGTGAGCTGGGGCCCGGGAGGCTGCGCTGGGGCCAGCCCCAGGCTGGCGGGATGTCTGTCGGTCGTCCAGCGCCGGGAGATAGGGGAGGCCGCCGTGCTCTGCCCCAGAGCCGCGTCTGTCCCACCCTGTGCTGTGATCCCCCCGCCCCTCCGGTGGCCCCCGTGCTGTCACCCCCAGCCCCACACCGTACTAACAGCACTGCTCCTCAGGGCTCCCCTGCCCCGCCGGCACCCACACCTTCCCTACCTCAGCCCCGGCTTTCGGGGCACCCTCCCTTTTCCCAACGGGGCCCGCAGCCTGTCCTCCCCTCCCGGGGACCTGCCTTAACCCCGCACCAGTTACACCACAGTTGCTCCTTCCTTCCCCACCCTACCCTCCCCTCGAGGCTGCCTGCCTGACTCTGCCGCTTGCCCAGCACCGCTCCCACCCTGCGGTGCCCCTTGTGCCGGAGCTGCCGGGATGCTCCTGGCCCAGCCCCAGGATGCCCCTCGGGAGAGTTTGGTGTTGTCTGGCCATCGGCAAAAGTCTCCGACCTGAGTCCCCGTGGCCTCCCGCTGCCTTCGTGAAGCCCAAACCAAAGGATGCTGCAGACCCACGCTGTAACCCGGCTCTGCAATAAACCCCGTCCGCACTGACGCTCCGCTCTGGTTGTGTTCATGGACCGAGCAGCCCGAGCCCCCCCGGGGGCTCTCTCAGAGGGGGCTCGGCAGGCCACGCCGCCCCAGGGCAGCTGTGCCGGGGGCTTGGCCTTGGCCACCGAGGCTTTTGGCAGCTCCTGGCTGGCCCCGAGTTGCCTGAGCAACCGCAGGCACACAAACACGAGCGCCTGGCTCCCACTCCCGCTCTGTTTGCAACCAAACACTCGAGCTCCTGGTAACGATCCCTGGGAACAGGCTGGGCTCCAGGATGGGACGGCAGATCCGGGATGGGATGGTCACTCCGGCGAGTGCATGGAACTGGGTGTAGGCACTGTGACCCCGATCTTAGGCATTGGCTGAGCCTGCTGCAAGTGCTGCTGGGGTGGCAGTGCAGGAATTTGCAGCTGTATATCCACCTCCAGGGTCATATGTTCAGAGCCAGGCTCCCTAAATAACCCACAGGGGTTATTTCCAGGTGCCTCAGCTGTGGCCCTGGCACTGCTCAGATTGTGAGGGATGTGCCAGGGGCACACATGTGGCTGGGACAGGCTCACTCACTGCCAAGGCACAGCACTGCACCTCTGCGTCCCAGACACCTGCTTTGGAAAACACAGGCGAAGGAAGAGGAGGATAGATCCAGCCCCATCCTCAGTGAGGGTGTACCAGTGATAGGCTGGAGTGAGGCTGGGGAATATTAGCTCTTCTTTCTCCTTCGAGCAGGTTGGAGGGAGTTTGTGGCTGTCTGTCCCTAAAGGCTCTTTCTGAATATCCAAAGTTCCTCGAAAAAACTGTTGCTTATGAAGGGGGAGGCGGGGGGACTTTAACCCTTCACTGTCTCCATTGCCCAGCTGCACAAATGGGCTTCAGAATTCCCAGGGCCAGGCTGCCCTGCATGCCTTGAGGTCTGTAGAGGTGACTCAGCCCTGTCCTTGGAGGCTTGGCAAAGGAAGATTATTTTGGGAAGAGGTGAGCAGGTCAGGCCCCACAGGACTCATCCCCTGCCTGTGTGAGGCCCTGGTTGTGGAGCACAGGAGCTTCCATGTGGGGACAGCTCTGAAGGGGAGTTGTGGGTATTAATGTGGTTTTGATACAGGGAAATCAAGACTGGGGATCATAGAATCCTGGAATTATTTGGGTTGGAAGGTACCTTAAAGACCATCTTATTCCAATCCTTGTTCCATGAGCAGGGATAGCAGGTTGTTCCAAGCCCTGTCCAGCTGGCTGTGAGTGTTTCCAAGGAATGGGGCACCCACACCCTCTCTGGCCAGCCTGTGCCAGGGCCTCCCCACCCTGCTGCTGAGGTGATGCCACTGCTGCTCAGGTGATGGCTCACCCAAGGCAGAGACTGCAGAATCTCCCAGGACAGCCAACTCCACCAGCTGGCCTCTCCCTGCTCTGAATCCTGAACAGAAGCAGCTTCTTCACAGCCTGTGAAGCTCCTGCAGATATCAGGTAACAGCTCACAGCTCTCACAGCTCCCACATGCTGCCACCCCCTGCATAAAGATGCTCCTCACCCACTCCAGTGCCTCTTCAAGTCCTCCACTGCTTTCTCCACAGTTTACACAGAATTTCTCCCCTCCCATCTTGGTTCTCAAGGAGGCAGCTCCAGTGCATGCTGTTCCAAGCATGGAAAAGGCATCTCAGGAGAATTTGTGCCAGTAAAGACCGACTGGACCTGTTGGCTGCAAAGTGCCTCAGATCAGCCTGAAAAAAATCATGTCCTTGGAGGTGATGGGAACAACTTTCTGGGAAGAGCAAGATATTGATCTGGGTTTTCATCAAAAAAGGGAATCTTACTAAACATCAGTGTAATGATCTCCTGAGAGTTGTTGGCTCTGTGTGTGCATGTCCAAGGCACCCCCATTCATCCTTGCAGGACGGTCTGAATGCCCTTTAGGAACAGCATCTGTAGTACTGTGGCTGTGACCTGCATTACAGATACATCACACAGCTCCTCAAAGTGTTGAATCCAGGTGGACATACAGGTAAGGGCAAGGAATATGGGCTTTGAACATCAGCCTTCCTGAGCAGTGTGGGCAGGAAAGCAGAGGGTCCTGGAGTGGCTGGCAGTGGAGCACAGGACTGACAAGGAGAGGCTGAGTTGGAGTGCTCAGCACTTGACCAAAACCTGAAGAAACTTCCCCAGGACCAGCAGCTACAGCTCTTTCCCCAGTGAAGATTGAAGTGGTGCCACAGGCTGCTGAGACAGTGGAGACCTTGAGGCAGATCTACTCTGTGTGATGAAAAGTGACACTGCCCAAACCAAAGGGCCTGCAGCCATCTCCACATGCTAATGGCTTTCCTCTGGCCAAGCATCTGCTCTGAGCTTGGCTCCACACCAGCCCAAGACAGACACTTTGCAGCCAGCCTGTAATTCCCTGGCAGCAGGGGAGCCAGCAGAGGAAGGTGTCCCAGCCAGTGTTTGTGTTGTGTGCGTTGATCCAAGCTCCAGACATGAAGATATTTTCTCC
The DNA here is from genome assembly GCA_013397375.1 of Toxostoma redivivum. Classification (NCBI taxonomy): domain Eukaryota; kingdom Metazoa; phylum Chordata; class Aves; order Passeriformes; family Mimidae; genus Toxostoma; species Toxostoma redivivum. The sequence goes on from VXBI01009005.1 coordinate 81,344, forward strand.
TTCTCCCTTGTCTCTTCCCCTTGGCCACTCTCTGGCCATGCTCCCACAATGGAGAGACATGCCAGGCCTTGTACCCTGTGGTGTCCTGCCACCTCCTCTGGGTTTTAGACAAACCCAGACTCTCTTACAAGGTGATGTCCCGCCTTGCCACTGAGATGCACAGCCCAGAAGGATCAGCTGGGTGGTTGCAATTAATTCAGCTGTAAAATGTGTTTTCTGCCCTCAAGGTCCCTTCCCTAGAGTGTTTCTAAAATCATCTGGGGTCATGGACAATGTGCTTCATGCTTTGACAGCAAGTTGTGTGCTGGGGATGAGGGAACTGGCTCCTCTGCGAGGTCATTTTTCTCTAGGATCAGAAGCAATTTGATCAGAAATACTGATGAGGATGGATCACTCTGGTCCTCAAGGATATAGATTTGCTCCTGAAAGAGGGAGATAGTGGATACCAACTTGCTCAGGGAGGTTTTACCCTTTCTGTCCCTGCAGGATCACCAAGAAGAGTTCATATGTTGTCCAAACATCTGCTCCCCAGGGACCACCCCTCCTTGGAGGGCACTGTGCTGGTACAGAGCAGGTCCTTGGTCTTGGGCCAGGCAAAACACCTTCCCTGTGGAGCTGTATCTGCCCTGCTTCCTCGGTACTTTTCCATTTCACTGCTAGCCTGATGGACAATGCTTTCCAAAATACACAGACAAGGTTGTAAATCATGTTCAGACAAGATTCAGAGTGCAGCTTCCATCACCTTAACCCATGACTCGAATTCAGACTCCTCCTGTCAGTGCCCTGATTGGTTTGGCCACGTGTGTTCCAGGCAGAACTTCATTGCCAGCCAAGTGCTCCAGCACTGTGCTGGAATATTGATTCAGTACCCTCCTAGATGGAACTCAATTAACTAAATTACCATCTTCCCAGCATGGCATGGTTCCAGATACAATGTTATTGTCCAGGACTCATCCCTGCATTTTGTTAATGTAATAACTGCAACAGAGTTGTAAGAACATGGGGAGATGGAAGCAGGAAGATGCAGAGAAAGAAAACAAAAGACAAGGTTTGGATCCACCAGATTTAAATAGAACATGAGATACCATGCAAGGTAAAACTGAACATGGTCCATATTTCATGTCTGTTTTGCTCCCTGTACAGAGCACAATTGTATAATTGCTCTGAACTCCAGAACTACCCAGAGCTGTGTGCACAGCTTCACAGATGTGTGATGCACGTCTTCCTGGTGGGGATGATGGTGCATTTCTCATGACTGGTGCATTTCTCAGCTGGAAGAGGTGTTTGGGGAACAGGTGTGGCTGCTCTCTTTAGTCAGCTGCTGTAGCAGGACAGTTAGTGGATAGTAAAGAAACAGGCAAGATTGTTGCAGAAAAAAGATATAAATGATAAGCAGGCATTTGGGAGAGAGCACCTGCTGCAAGGATATTTTTCCAAAACTGATACACTGATTTCATCATGGAACCATAGAATGTTTGGGACTAGAAGGGATCTTAAAGATCCTTTAGTTCCAATCCCCCTGCCATGGGTAGGAACACCTTCCACTATCTCAGGCTGCTCCAAGCCCTGTCCAACCTGGCCTTGGACACTTCCAGGGATGGGGCAGCCACAGCTGCTCTGGACAACCTGTGCCAGGACCTCACCACTCTCACAGGGAAGAATTTCTTCCTAATACCCAATCTAATTCTGCCCTCAGTCAGTGTGAAGCCATTCCCCTTGTCCTGTCACTCCATGCCTTTGACCAAAGTCTCCCTCTAGCTCTCTTGGAGCCCCTTTAGGGACTAGGAGGTCCTCTAAGGTCTCCTCCTCTCTTCTCCAGGCTGATTTCCATTTACTCAAAATCACATTTTACAACATTTGTACTTGGAGCTCTAAGCTTGTAGCCCAGAGCTCTGTATTTCAAAACCTGCATCTACAGCCAAGATTCATTTTAGATTTCATGCAGAGCTTGCTGACAATCGTTAATAACTGATAGAAACTGTTCCAAGAGATCAACAGCATGTGCTAAGGCACCTGGAAGCACATCAGTGGAGCTCTGTGATTGCAAAAGGCAAATCTCCTCTCTCTCATTCTGACCTAAGATATTTTTCTAAAAAAAAAAAAAGGTTTCACCAGACACAGAATATTCCTGATGTGCCACTCACTGAACTGGCATTTTCATGACTTGGTTTAGAAGTCTGTGACCAGTTCCAGCCTCATTAAGGGCACAATGTATGCTAATGGTCACCAAAATAGCTCTCTGTTGTGTCCCAAATCCATCCACTTGCCAGTAGTGGGGAGCATTACTAGAAGCATTCCACTGGAATTCCTGGGACACACAGGTACCTGCCATGACAGCTGAGCTGTCCCTGCCTGTGACCAGCCCACACCTCTGCCTGCCCTGCAGAACAGCCCTGGGTTCCTGTGATTTAGTCAATTGTTTCACTTCCAGTCTTGGAAATAACACCTGGCAACTCGGATGTTTTTCCTAAACAACCCATTAGAAGGAAGCACAGGGAGAAGGGTGAGTGAGCTTACAGGTGCTGCAGTTCTGAGGTTACACAGCAGAAAATCCCCGGAGCTGCCTGTGAGAGGCTGCACATTCTGTTTGCAGAAAAAACTTGTTTTGGTCCTTCAGCAGCCCTGCATCCATCCTATGATGCTCTGGCTTCCTTAGAGTAACTCCATTCTTGCTATGCCATGACTCCAAGCTCCTGGAAAATGTTAATAGGGCACAGCTGGCCCTGGCACCACATGTGTGTGGTTGCTCTGTGTAAGTTCTCATGAGCCTTATAAACCACATCAGCCCCCATTTACTCGGTGCCCAGGAGGCTCTGAAGGATCCTTCCATTTTTCTTTGTGTGGGTGTTTGATTCCTGGAGATGCAGTGGCTGGAAGCAGCAGCCTGATCCATCTCTTGTAGGATGGAAGCTGCTATATGGTTCCCCTAAAGCCTTTCATCCAGCTACTGAATCAGATAATCCCTTTGGGATGAGACAAGACATAAGAAAATAAACCCCAAATCCCCAGAATCACAAAGGGTCATAAATGTTACAAGAAATGAATCACTTTTGTACAGTTTTCCCCATGTCTGGTAAGTCCCTCGGAGCCTTTCCAGTGGTGCTGCTGAGCCCTCGGAAGCAATGAATATCTGTGAGTGTAACATGGTGTGAGTTTAAACAAATCCTAATGCCATTGCTTTGAAGCATTTATCTCAAACACACTTCTAAAGGAAAAAAAAGAGATATTTTCCAAGCATTCCTGCATAGGTTTGTGAAAAAAATAGCCTAAACAAGCAATAAAATCTGAAATACACCAAGATAATCTGGAGTTTTGGCAGGAAGCTCAGGTGATGTCAGGAAACAATTCTAAACAGAAAAGTTTCTATGGATTTTTTTTTTTTTTGATACCTAATTGCAAACAGATTTTTGCTTCGGATTTAAACATTTCCCTGCAGCATCTGCAATGTTATCCCTGCCTTTATGCATGTCAGGAACAGGAGGGTATGAAGCAAAGGAGGGAAAAGCTCAGCATCCTCCTGCTCACGTTATTGCTACAGATTTATCCTGTCTTGGGACAGTCATGCAACTTCATTTTCTTGGGATTACTACCCAGCAGATTTCAAGGTAAATTACAAAATCCAGCCAGGGTCCTGTCTATTGAGGTCCATCCTTCCGCCCTCATGCATTCAGCAAGGATTTCTTGCTGCACTGAGCCGGAGCTTTGGGAAGCACAAGGAGCCCAGGGCGGGTTGCTGCTGTTTTCCCGGGAATCCGGAGAGGCTGCGGGCAGGGGAGCAGCTCCTCTGAGCGGCGGCTGCCGGGCCAGCACGGCCAGGGGACAGCGGGTGACAAACACGGAGCTGAGTGGAATCACAAAAAACTCCACAGGCACTGGGATCTACCCGGTAAAAAGCCTGGAACTGGCGGTGGGCTCCCACTGCACAGCCTGGAGAGTACAACAGTGACAGGCATTTGTTCATGCAGTGCTTATTTATCAATGGGATAATAAAAATATCCTTATTTTAGGGTTTTTTGGGGTTTTGTTTTTTTTTTTTTTTTTTTTAAACATTTCCCCCTTTTCCTAAAACCCCATCTGGCTGCCCTTCTTCCATCNACCTTATCTCCAGAGGAAGCTTAAAAATATTATTTTGCAAAATAGTTTAAATATTTTAATAATAAAATATTAATGCATATTAATAAAATATTAATAAAGTATTGATGAGCACTACTATATCTTTATCTAAAGCCCTCTTTAGGTTTTTTTAACTAAAAATCCCACATGATCAAATTTAATAGTTAATTTATTAGCTATCATATTTCAGGTTTTCTTGGCTTTTTTTATTCTTTGGCCCTTGCTCATCACCTGTTTCCTGCTCTAAGAGAAATGACACAAAGAGCATCTAATTAAAGAGATCTGTCACATTAGTATTGTGTTAATTGGCTTTTAGGCAAATTGCAGCCCTGCCCCTTCCTCCAGGGTGGATGGGATGGGATGGGATGGGATGGGATGGGATGGGATGGGATGGGATGGGATGGGATGGGAGCAGGGGTGAGACCCCTTTGTGCAGGGGGAGCTGCTGGCTGGGCACTGATCCCATCAAGCAGCAGCCTGAGCTGCCTGAATTCCCTCAGGAATGTCTGGCAGTACTTTCCTGGGAGTAATAGTGACATGGGGGTGTTTTGGTGGTGCTGTCTTTTTTCCATTGTCCACTAAAACTGGATTGAGCCTCAGAAATACCAAGATTTTACTATCCAGTTGTTTTTCTTAATTTTTTTTATCTTTCTTGCTTGAACAGTATCAGCAATAAGAAGTTGATGAGATTATCTATGAAAATTAAATCTTGTTCCCCACATCATCTTTGATTATCAGTGCAGTCTGGAGCTGTCTCTGGANCCCTTATCCTAAAACACCATCTGGCTGCCCTTCTTCCATCATCCCTATCAGATCTGCCATCTAAAAGCATCCAACAGCTCTTCTATTTCATGGTTTTTGCACTCAAGTCAACCAGCAGAGAATATCAAACACCAGAGACTCCAAAGCCATAAAACTGACACAAAAAGCAGCCTGTGAAACAGTGTCTGGAAAGCTTATTAATAAAGAAATTAAATAAATTATCTTTAAGTCAGCTGAAATTTCCAGTAGTAACAAGCAGAGATGATAATGGGTAAACCTAAGAGAATGTTCAAGACATATAAACTTATCCCTGAGGTGTGACACAGCCCCAGAATTGCAGTTGTTATTGTACAGATTTATTTAGATAATAATATTT
>VXBI01009005.1:86829-160560 GCA_013397375.1 Toxostoma redivivum
AAAGCATAAATTATTAACAAATATAAAATATAGATATTAACATGTGGACTTAGTCTGTGTTCATATTGATGCTCTTTTTTAAAATTCTGACCTTATCTCCAGAGGAAGCTTAAAAATATTATTTTGCAAAATAGTTTAAATATTTTAATAATAAAATATTAATGCATATTAATAAAATATTAATAAAGTATTGATGAGCACTACTATATCTTTATCTAAAGCCCTCTTTAGGTTTTTTTAACTAAAAATCCCACATGATCAAATTTAATAGTTAATTTATTAGCTATCATATTTCAGGTTTTCTTGGCTTTTTTTATTCTTTGGCCCTTGCTCATCACCTGTTTCCTGCTCTAAGAGAAATGACACAAAGAGCATCTAATTAAAGAGATCTGTCACATTAGTATTGTGTTAATTGGCTTTTAGGCAAATTGCAGCCCTGCCCCTTCCTCCAGGGTGGATGGGATGGGATGGGATGGGATGGGATGGGATGGGATGGGATGGGAGCAGGGGTGAGACCCCTTTGTGCAGGGGGAGCTGCTGGCTGGGCACTGATCCCATCAAGCAGCAGCCTGAGCTGCCTGAATTCCCTCAGGAATGTCTGGCAGTACTTTCCTGGGAGTAATAGTGACATGGGGGTGTTTTGGTGGTGCTGTCTTTTTTCCATTGTCCACTAAAACTGGATTGAGCCTCAGAAATACCAAGATTTTACTATCCAGTTGTTTTTCTTAATTTTTTTTATCTTTCTTGCTTGAACAGTATCAGCAATAAGAAGTTGATGAGATTATCTATGAAAATTAAATCTTGTTCCCCACATCATCTTTGATTATCAGTGCAGTCTGGAGCTGTCTCTGGAAGCTAATGATTTTAATTCTTGCATCCATTTAGAGGGTTCCCCCCACCCCTTTCCCTACCCCATCCTTTTCCAGACTGCTTTTAACTCCTTTTTCTGCAGCCATTTGTAGGAGAAATAGCCTAAAAACCATTCCAGACATCAGGGTGTTCTAGAATTTACAGGTTTGTTTTTGCCCTTCAATGTTTTCTGTGTGGAGGAAGCAGAGAGCATTGTGGGATCTGCAGGAGAGTTAATTCATTTCGATGTCAGTGACTGGTGTTTCTCAACTCCCAAAAGTCACTCTGTTTCCTGAATCTTGTTGTGGAAAGAAGCTCTTGCACAGGGTAAGTCTGATAATCATAAATTATTCATTGACTGACACAGTTTTGTGTTTAAGCACCTTCATTTTTACACACAGACTCAAAGCTACCTTTTCTGAGCTCTGTTGAATTTATTGTATGAGCATTAATTTTGCAGCTGAAGCCTTTCTTGCAGGAAAAGTGAGATTTTCTGTTCTTTTTTTCATTCTTAGGTAAGATTGTTTGCAGAAGGATGTCACAGAGTTTGTGTTAAACTCAACTTTACCAACACTCCTGATAGGTATCCAAACAAATAATTGTCACATTCAACTCATCTGCCCTGGTTGTGAGCACAAAAACTGTTCCAAATTTCATGCTTGACCTTTCCATAAGAGCTCATTTAATGGTTTTGTTTTTAATTAACTACAGTTAAAGAAAGCAGCTGTTGTGTTTGAGAACAATTTTATGCTACCCCATCTTATTGACTACAAATGTTTTAATCTGGAAAATGTGGTATTGCCCTTTTTACTGCTCTGTGAGGAGGTTCAGTTGGCCTGAAAATAAATTCATTCTAATGGGACACCACTGAATTTACTGTCATGTGCAACAGGAAAGTGACAGCTCTTCCTCTTCCCCTACTCTGTATCTGGATGAATGAAAATACTAAATGGGTATCTCTAACGAAGAAAGATTTAATTTGATATACAGCTACAAGTACTTTAATTACAGTGTAGTTTTGTCTTGTGTCACTGAAGTGTGAGTCTGTACATCCTGGCTGGACAAAATGTCTATTTTCAAACATTAATATCTACATTTCCTCCAAGTTTTAGCTAAACTCAGAGTTTCTTCTGATTTCTGATTTTTAAAATTCTTTTTAAATTGATCATCTCAAAAATGTTATGCTCTTGATATTTCTGACATCAAATAGTAACATTGTGCATTTAACGATATTTTTTTTTCTTTTTAGGCACTGTTTAAAGATGTTCCCTCTCCAAAGGCTGGAAGACCAGCAGAACTCAGTAGTGCATTACTGCATTCACAAAGGGTGAATGATCACATTTACCATGGACCTGTTGAAGTATGGCCAGGAACACATCCCAGTGAATTAGAATTCTTGCATTCCCTATCCCTGAAGTGTTCAAGGCCAGGCTGGACCAGGCTCCGAGCAACCTGATCTATTGTAAGGTGTTCATGGCAGGGGGTTGGAACATGGTAATTTTTAAAGCCCTTTCCAACCAAACCAGTCTGTGAGCAGATTTGTGCAATGTCTGCACATCTTTAACAAAAAAGGAAAATTGCACCTCTTCAGATTTTTTTTTGTTTTGTGTTTTTTTTTGTTTTTTTTTTAGGGCAGGATCAGCAAAGTCAGATTAGTCCAGCTGAAAAATACTCCATCTGCCCCCTCTGCTGGTGTCCCTGCTCTAAGGCTGAAAAATATTTTCCAAAACTGCAGTGGTCAGGAGAACTCAGGGATCTTAGAAGAGAGGACACTCTCCCTTCACAGGCATAGCAATGTATTAGGTTTATAAAATCTATCAATCAAAAGAAATTGAGATGGCTTAAAACACCAGCAAATTAGAATTCTTGCACTCCCCATTCCTGCAGGTGTCCAAGGCCAGGCTGGACAGGGCTTGGAGTGACCTGGGCCAGTGCAAGGTGTCACTGCCACAGCACTGAGGTTGAATGAGAAGGCCTTTAAGGTTTCTTCCAACCCATTCCAGGATTTTATAATTCTAACACCTGAATGGTCAAGTCATGCCTGGGAATTGTGGGGAACACAAACTGGGTAGGGCCAAGCACAATGTCCATTACTAGCAGAGATAATGGTGCTGTTCCTGGAAGGGAGGATTTCCCAACATTCCACTGAACCCATCCACCCTCCTCAGGGGATTCCCTGTGGAAAATGCCATGATGAATTTTCCATGTGTGTCATGACTGTCACAGAGTAGAATGGGATTCCTGCTTTTCAGTATCAGACTTTATTGACTCTGGTTAGTTAATGGGGAGGAAAAAATAAAGGGACAGAGAATGTCACTTAACCTGCAGAAAGTCAATAGCTGGAAAAAGTATTGAAAATTCCAATTCTGACAAAGACTTTCCTAAACACCTCTGGTTTAGGAGCTCATTTATTTTGGTTGCACCATCCCAAAAATGTATTGTCTAATCTGGGATTTCTGACATGCAGCTCAGACTCTGTGGAAGTCAAGGCTGGCAATGGAAAGATTTCTACTTATGCCAATAAAACCAAACATTTTTTTCTCACTGTTTAGATGCCAGATATGGAATAGAAAAAATATGGAAAAAATTGTTTGTGTACTTTTCAGTGTTTAAAAGGACAGGCATCATCAGCCTTACCCTAAGAACCTGCTGGGTTTGATTTGGTCAGAGAAATGTTACTTCAACCTGTCCCCAGTACTCTGAGGGGGTATTTACACACTCCAAGGACAACTGCTGTCTCCTTCTGCAGCCCAGGTTCCCATGCTGAAATCATGACACAATGCAAGCAAGATTCATATAAAGAAAATAACCTTTATTAGACAAATCAATCAAACCCTGAAAAAACGAGTGTCAGGTAAACAATACTAAAGGTTTTTCCAGCAATTTAGAAACCTTTGAAACTGAGAAATTCCAGAAGTTTCATGTTCCTCTTGTTGCATTAGTAAGTTCTCTCCCTCTTGTGACTTGAGCTACTGTTGTCTTGACAGCCCAAAAACCTTGCATTAACCCAGCAATTATCTCAAAATAGTAACTTGTAAAATATTCCCTGTATAACTGTTTCCCACACAATTTTGTACAAAGGTGTCAAACTGTATTTTCTTTGCTGTCTGAAAAAGGAACAAGGTTTAAAAACATCCAGCTCATTAAAAATAAACAAGTGTTTTATATACAGTACAGAAATTTCCAAACTTGAAGGAACACTGTCTCCAGGGTGGCTGTGGGGTGTAGCACCCCAGTCTGCCAAGGGGAGAAAACTGCAGTTAAATAAATTACTATTCCATCTTCTTCCTCAGGCCAAATGTGGCATTTCTCTCACACCTGCAGGAGCCTGATTTACAGTCCTGCATAAACCACAAGTAAACAGGAACTTGGCAGCCAAGTAACTACTGTTTCAAAAATGCTAATTTTCATTTTGTCCAAGAACAGAGGGAGGATGTCACAGCCACGCAGTGACCTTGGATGTTACTCATGAAAAAGCCACCTTGGAACACAGGGCTCATTTGTTCTCCAGTTACGCTGTGTTACTTCAAACAACATGCACTTAAAGTTCAGCATTATAATCAACCCATTACACTCAAAACCTGTTGGTCTCGAATGCCAGCACCATCCAAAGCTCCTCAAACAAGCCACAACAGTGGGACTGAAGTACCAGAAGAGGGGCTGAGTCAGAGGTGAAGCAAGGAGCCAGTCCCTGTCACTCCAAAACCAGGGGCACAGCCAGGACAAAGCACAATGGAGCCTGAACTAAGCCACAGGAAACTGAGGCAGCAGGGTGAGAGAGAGACTTGCACTGGGACAGCAGCTACAGGGGGCAAGTGGCTAAAATTAGAGCCAGGAATGTTGGTGCCTCCTGAGCTTTACCAGACAGCTCCCTCTTCCTCACTCTACTGACACCCCTGCTGGCTGCTCCCAAGTCCCTCTCTTGTCAGCCTCCCCACTGGCATGAGGGGAGTCTCTGCCTGGGCATCTCCCCCTTCTCTGGTGAATGCACTGAGGATTTACAGGTGGAGCTGGCGGTCACTTAGAGCAGAGGTGGCACAGGCAGAGTGGCAGAGCTGACAGATGGCTATGAGAGAGATTAGCTCAGCACCAAGGCACTGGAAGAACCATCTGAAGAAACAGTTCATAACAATGGAATTGCTTTTATTAGAATGAAAGTGTTAAGCCAAGGAAATAAATTATTGCTATGATAGACATATTTAGAACATAAGGAAGGACGTTAAATCTTGAGCTTCAGGTCAATACAACCCTGAAACAGAAAGTTATACTACTTTTTTTAAATACCTCAATTTCTCTTCATGCCCTTCCAAAAACTTTATAAAATGTGCAGCTTACACAACAAATAGTAACAGAGTCACTTGTAATAAAAATCTGTACAACTCATAGCTTTAAAAATAATACTTTTTTTTTTCCTCTCCAAACTGTTATGTTACCTATTACTTATAAATATAGGGCTAATGAGTTTTAAATGCCCAAGGTCCCATCCAACACCAAAGCTATTACATTTAGTTGACAGAAGCCTTCCTGGGACTTTGCTTCAGGCAGAGGTCAGATTTTGGGCTGTTTGAAAGAGCCTGATAATGGGCAAAAAAAAAAAATCTTCATGGATGAAGACTGTCTCCTTCTGCTGGTCAGAGGCCTGGGGTCTTCAGTGAGTTTGAAATGGCAATCAAACCTGGAACACAGCACCGTGCAATGGGTTAGACCAGCTGCACTCCCGGGATGTGGCGGGATCCCACAGGTCCCTCTGTCCTGGCCAGCAATGACTTTGCAAAACACTTGAAATCCACTGTTTGTCAGAGGTAAATTTTTGGTGGGGAAGGAATGTTTTAGTGGGAGAGCCTTGAAGGAGAAGCACAGCTCTTCCCCCATGTGGAGATCTGCCTCTATGCCTCAGGACTCACCCAAAGGCTAAGTGCTGCTGCCCCTACTGCTTCTGTGGCCATTTAAAGGGTCTCATCTGTGACCCTCCAGAAGGGGCTCAGGATCCTAAACCTTGGCTGGTTCTGAACTCCTGCACCTGTGTGGTGTCACACCCCACAAGCCATTCACCACCCTGTGCCTTGACCATTCAAGCCCTAATCCTGCCTCTCTCATGCTTGTACCCCTCTGCTCCTGAAAAGGGAGGCTCAGCCCTAAGGACAGAGGGGAAAAGGCTGAGCCAGGAGCAGGCTGGTTTGAGTGGGTCCTGACATTACATATTGAGGGCTGCCAGCCATGAGCAGGAGCCCTGCTTGGCTGCAAGTCCTGTCAGGGATCACCCTTCTTGGATCAACAGTGACTTCCTCGCAAACAAGGCATCTTCCCAAAATCACTAAGTACAGGAGCAACATCTGGCAGCTCCCTCAGGACATCCTGACCATAACCTAGCAGGTTCCTCTGCCTGGTGAAGTACCGAGTCCTTCGGAGGTTCAAAGGAAACTGTGGGATAAATCCACCTTGGGGAGAATACTGTGATTCCCCAAGGCAGTTCAGAGGGACTAAGAGCAAGATTTTGGCAAACAGCCACAAGAAGTAGATTAGTGGTTAGACAGGTGGGCAGCATTCAGAGGAAAGCAGCTCATCTGAACACTCAGAGGGTGGTCAAGCCTCTACTACCTGAACATGATTTTGGTCGCTTTGCCTCTGCAAGGCAGAAAGCATCAGACCAGCTGTTCAGAGTGTGGCTCCATGGGAGCTGCTCCTCTGTAAAGAGGTGAATCAGAGCCTCAGATGCCAGGCAGGCATGCATGGGGAGAACTCTCAGAAGAGCTGAGCGTGAGGTTCCCCTGATTCAGAGCTACTGACAAACCTGACCAGCACTCAGAACTGCTGGAAAATCCCCTGCAGGGGCTACTTACAACAACTCCACTTCCTGAGGCGGGGCCGAGGGGCTCACACTATTCTTGAGGGACTTATGGTGACCTGGCCTGCTTTCTGCAGAAGAGAGAAGCCAGCGTTAGTACAGGGTTAGAGGACAACAGCATCAGGACAGGATCTAGTGGGAAGGGAAGCAGCTGAGAACTCTCAGGAAAACACCAACATCTCAGAGCAACAGGCTCTCACTCCTCCATCTAATCATTCCCCAAAGAAGGGCCAAACAAAAGGAAAGGAGCTTGGCAGCATCTACAGCAGAGCTCCAGCCATTCCAGGAGGTTATATATGTACCCCAGCCCATGATAGCATTATAGCTCCTGTTTGTGCAGCATTTCCTCCTTGTGCAGCCTCCAGCACTGCAGGTCCTTTCCAGCTCATCTCCTCAGGGATCTCGGCCACCGCAGGGGTGGCTCCTGCACCAGAGGGGCTCTCGCCCGCCCCAGATGGGGCGAGTCTGTGCAAGAGAGAACGTCACTTCCCCACAGTGACCCCAAGCCCAAAAGCAGCATCTTCGGTCCCCCTGTGAGAGGCAGTGGCTTGAACTGGGGAGGCAGTTGCAGGAGCAGGAAAAGTGAAGAGAGTGTTTTGGCTGCTTGCACTTACTGCAGAAATGTACTGGCTGTTTGTGAACCTGGGCCTGCCCTCCATGGCAGAGCTGTGCTGTGGGCCTACAGGCATGTAGGGGGGCGAGCCCATGTCTTCACAGAAGCTTTCTTGTGGGACGCTGGAGACACAGCCACTGTCGGAGCCACTGGAGCCAGCAGCTGACATGCAGTGTGATGACTCTGAGCTCTCTGTAGCTGGAGAAAGAGAGGAGGGTCACTCTGATAACCATGACTTTGGGCTGCATATAACCCATGCCACATACATTTGATAATACACCTGCCTCCAAAGTCACTGGCCACACAAGCCCACAGATCAGCCACACTCCTGTCTGGGCCTCTTTAAGGCCAGAGACAACAAATCAACACATTATAATGATGCTGATGATTGGAATGGACTGGCCAATGAAGTTCACACAAGGGAAGGCAAAGGGTCACGGAGCCAGGCTGGTGAGAGCAAGGGACAGAGCACTTCATACCAGAGGGGCAGGGGCAAGTCCCCAAGACCACAGCAACACCAGTACACAGTACCAATCCGGCCACAGGTATGGCTGCAACTCAGCAGGTACCTCATAACCCCTGTATTTGAGCTAACTCCCCTCATGGAACCTGAGACAGAGCTGGCATGGAAGGGCAGGGCCCTCATGCCCTGGGGTCTGGGTAGGAAACAGGGAGTGCCATGACCCCAGCAAGCCTGGTCTGAGCACACAGCACAGAACAAGGTGCAGAGATGAGCCCACACATCCCAGGTGCTGCAGAGCAGCAGGGCTGTACATACTCATTGAGGGCTGGCTGCTTGTCTCATGCTCCAGCTCATCTTCCTCGATGCAAGTGCCGATGTCAAAGGGGCGTCTGGGGGCCAGGACTCCTGGCAGCAGAGCCTGGTCCAGGTACATGTGGAGGTTGAGGGGTCCCAGCAGGGAGGAGGAGGAGGAAGGGGTGTAGGCAGTGGGGGTGCTGCCAGTGGAGAGCTGAGTCTGTGTCCTCTTGAAGGGGTTGGAATGGTCAAACAGAGACACTGCAATTGAGGCTCTGGTCCTGGCACCTACCAGAAAACAAAAAAAAACCCCAAAACCTTGAGAACCAGTCCTGCCTTAATCACATGGATCAAGGGGGAAGGCACTGCTGGCACCTACCTCTGCCTTTCATGATGTAATCAATAGCACGGTCATTAATAGCTGCCTCACTGGGTTTGATATCCAGGAAGGGCTTGTTACCCACACCCATGGAGACCATCTCCTGCATACGGATTTCTGGAGAGGAAGAGACCCACAGCCACATTATGAGGCCCAACCCTCCCCACAGGCATTATTCAGCCACAGGTTAGAGCACTCCTGGGGTGGGCTGTTTCTGAACTGCTGAGATCAGATCTCTTCTCCCCCTGCTCCCCTCCCCAGCGCTGTGGAGTCAACAGGAACAAGCAATCATGCCCTACTCCAGCCAAGTAGCTCAGTGCCATGCCACCTACTAGAATCTGGCCAAGCGGGAAGCCTGTGGGGGACAGGAGGGACTTGGTCAGCATGATTCAGTAGTGAGCTCCAAGAGTGTTCTAGATGACAGGGAGACCACAAGTCTTCCAGGGGCACAGCCTGTGCTCTAAGGACAGGGAACCCTGCGTGGATCTTCTGTTTCTCTCGTGGAGAACAGGTGGGTGACTAGAGTCATACAGAGCTTGGACCAGTAGAGTTCCCTGGGGATGAGGGGCAGGGAAGGGACATGCCCAGCCAAGCCCAGCACATGCTCCTGAGGCTGCATGCTGGCACACAGCTGATTGCTGCACAGAGCTGCCTGGTAACAGGATCCAAACCTACTCAGGACAGCATGAGCTGAACAGGGCTCCCGCACCTTTTGCGGCACAGAAGGAATTCCAGGAAGGAATCACACCTTTATTGCGGGCTGCCTGCTGCCACAGGATCTTGGCAATGTCACTGGTCCAGGCCTGCTTAGTCTCAGCTGAGCTGGCCTGGAGGATGTAGGTGTCACTGGACTTCCGCCTTCGGAACCAGATCTCAAAGCGCAGGCCGCTGTCTCCAGAGTTCTCTGTCAGACCAATGTCTGCAGTCTGTGAGGAATAGGAAAAGCAAAGCATAAACCAGACTGCACCAAGAGCAAAAGGAGTAAACTGCTTGAACCTCGTGCTAGAGCTATCCCCAGATTGGCGGACCTAGCAAGAAGGAGCCTGAGGGTCTGGAAAGCAGCAGGTATGTCCTGAACACAGCTGAGCACAGACACCTTAGGCAATTCCCAGTGCTTCATGCAGAATTAGCACCACTTCCCTGCTATGTACACACTGCCTTTCCCCCATACTCCACGACCCTCAGAAAATGCTAGAGCCCTACATCTCACAGCACAGAGAGGGCCTAGGCATCAATGAGTGAAGTATTCCCTTCTGGCTTCACTGCATGGTCTGGAGGAGGCTCAGAAGTGGTGGGAGCAGCTCTTCTGCTGAAGGTGCTACTGCTTCCCATTTCAGAGGCATGTGCCATGGGAAAACCAGCCATGGACACCTCCCACACAAGAGAGAGCTGCAGGGCTGCCCTTACCTTGAAGGAGCGCTTGTAGATATACACATCAAAGCCACCCTCGATCCTCTTGGGCTTGCTGAAGAGGATGAGGTCCTCAAAGAGGAAGACATGTCGCTGGCACTTCCTGCGGCCCAGCCAGATGGTGAACTCGTCCTGCCGCACCAGCTGCCCCTGCTCCTTCAGGTTTACCTGGACACAGAGCACATCCTTGTAAGATTCCACCAGCGTGACCCAGGCAGCCCTAGACCTGGACTTGGAGAACAAAGTCCCACATGGCTGTAGCCCAAGTGGTGAAGAAGAGGGCTCCTGAAGATGTCAGGCTGCATGACATTGCTGGGGACCACATCAGGCTGAAACAACTGGCTCTAATCTCAGGGGAGAACTGGATCTTTCTCCTAGGCATAACCCACAGATGTCTGTCAACCTCTGGGGTGCCAACTGCAGGCAGCAGCCAGAGCTTTCTCTTGGGGAAGAAATGAGTTCCATCCACTGCCAAGAGCCCATCTGGGTCAGAAGGCCAGCTCCTCAGTTCTTCCTGACCCAGACTGATACTACTCCACCCTGAGCCCTGGGGTTTCTCCTTCTGCACTTGCATACCTCTCTAAGTCCCAACTAGAAGATTCTGCCCTATCCCTGGCATCAGCATCAGTTTGAATTCCTTCTTGCAATCTGCTTGACCCTCTTTTCACCAGCTCAAGAGAAGAAAGATCCAAAACAGCCTTCAGGATGCCATCTGCAAGGGCTGTCAGGCTGCCTCCCATCACTGGTAAGCACCAGGGAGCATGTTTATGACAAGCAGCTCACTCAGCTAAGGTAGTAGCACCCAGGTTGTCTGTCCTAGGAAATCAAGGAAACCTCCAGGCTCCACTGTTCCCTTGGCCCATGCCTCAGCAGTCTGATATGTTGTACTGGCAGACAGCACTCTGATCAGCGGGGGAACCTGAGGGGAGGCTCAGGCCATACAATCCAAACACCCCAAATCTAGAGAAGGGGAATAAGTGTGGCTCTGTTCCCCTGGGCAGGGGGAGGCACTGGAACGTACATCACAGTCACGGATGGCGTCCATGGCCAGCAGGTCATTTCCATGCCGGAGCTGAAACTTCACCATCTCTTCAGCAGCACGGAGATAGCCCAGCTCCTGCTCCTGTGCCTCGCTGCACTCCTTGATCAGGTCCTTCAGGAGCAGGGCGTATTTGCTCATCCGCTGGATGGGTTTCAGCAGGTAGGAGGCCAGGTCCATCTTATCCCCCAGCTGCACCTGCTTGAACTGAGAAATGCAGCAGAGTGAAGGCAGCAGCTTCCCCAAGGAGCACCCTGTGTGCCCAGGCAAGCACTGACACCTCTTGACTGGGGTACTCAGGGAAAATGGATACTCAGGGTTCCTTTCCCAAGCCCTCGCTTCACCTCTGCCCTGTACCTTCCATACAGCTGTGCAGTGTGAGAAGGGAAGCAGAGGGAGCACTGAGCCTGCCTTAGGCAGGTAAGTTAGCTTTGCTTAAACAGACCAGTGACCAAACACAATGAGCAATCCTGATACAGGCAGCGGAACTTACCTTGAAGAAGGTATTCCCATGGCTGGCCAGCAGTGAGTCTGACTTCGGCTTGTTCTTGCTATACAGTGCATACATTCCAAACTGGTCTTTCTGCAGAAGAGATCCACCCTCATGTGAGACCCATGCACCCAGAACATGGTGATAGCCATGACCTTGGTAGGTTACTCTAGTACTTCTGCTTCTCCCAGGCTGCACCAGAACCTCCTCTGATATCAGGAATAACTTTGTTTCAAGGTCATTAAGAGCCAGGGAATGTTCTTGCCTTCCTACTCCTAGAGTAGCTAGGACTTTTTGATTCATTGCTCTGCTACCCCTAGCCCCTTCCATACCCCAATAGTTCCTTAGTATCACTCACAACAAGTAGCAGCAAAATGCAAGGGGCAGCTGACCCTAAGACTTGTGTCCCTGTGCTTCTGCCCAGCAGCCCTTTTCACCCAGAGTTGGTCTGTACTTCTCTGCTCTCTCCCGTTATTCCCACTGACACCACAGACTGAAAACAGGTAAGGGATGTCCCTAAAGAAACAGATGGACTTCAAGGAGCACAAATTTTACTTCCCTGGCAGTGTTTCTTGGTAGCAAAGCACAACAGGAAAGGCACAGAAACCAAGCTCATGTCTGGAAGAGCCCAACCCCGGGGGCAAGGTGCCGATGCCTTACGTGTCGCAGGAAGCAGTGGCTGACCCTCAGTGGGTGGTTGCAGCAGCTCTCAAGCTCTCGAAGGAAGTACTGGCTGTGGAAGTCATAGAGTTTCTCCAGGTTTCCAAAAATGACGCTGCGTTTCCCACGCAGGTCCTGGGGGAGGTCGAGGCGCTCCATCTCAGGGAAGTAGCTGTCGATGATGTAGCGAAGTGACCGCACGTATTCCCGCTCCGTGGTTACCATCTCATCGATGATGTGCCTCAGTTTGCTGCAACAGGAAATGCTCAGCCTTGAAGGGACCCAGGCTGCAGCAGGGATACAGCAGCCAGAGTGCTTGCAAAGCACTGGACTATCCCTACAGAAGCTCTCTCTCACACCCAACATGGAAATGAGATGATCCTTAGCACAGTCCAAGCTCAGACACACAACTGTTCATGATAGCTCTGACCCCGAGCACTGACAGGACTCAGGGGAACAGCATGAAGCTGTCAGGGGAGGTTTAGGCTGAAGCTGTTAGGAAAAAGCCCTTCATGCAGAGAGAGGATGGTTTGGCAGTGGAACAGACTCCCCAGGGAAGTGGTCATGGCACCAAGCCTGTCAGAGCTCAAGAAGCATTTGGACAAGGCTCTCAAGCCTTGAATGTGATTCTTGGAGTAGTCCAATGAAGTGAGAAGTTGGATCAATTATCTTTTTGGGTCTCCATTTCAGCTTGGGATATTCTGAGGTTCTAAGGATTCAGGAAGGGAGTGCCCAAGGCTGGCTGTGATCCTGACCCAAACTCAGCAGGACATGCACCCCTGGGCCCATCCAGCCCCTGCTCTGGACACAATGGGCTGCTCTGCAGATGGCTGCTCTCCCGAAACAACAGTGACAGCAGAAGTCACAGTAACTCCTGTGAGGTGTCAGCCTGATGACTAGAGACTATGGGAAGCAACGATAACCCTGGGAGAACAACAGCTCTAGACCTAGGTGCTATTTGGCTTATCCTAGTTAAAGTGAGAGAGTAAAACTGAAGTGTCCTAACACTTGATCAGTGAGCAGTAGTTCCTAGCACAAGTTGCTCTCATGTATCTCAGTGGATGCCTCCTAGGTACTCGAGGTTTCCACTGTGAGGCAGTGTAGCACCAAACATAACTACTGCAATGTGTCCCTGCCTTCCCTGCCTTTCAGCTTTCCCTCAAGTCAACTCCTCTGACTATTCAGAGAACAGAGCAATAGGGCTGTCTCAGCACCCACAGACACAGGAGGCCTGCTACATTGCTCCCTTGAGAAGCAAAGTGGTCACCCTGCTATCTGCTGGTGCACATTCCCTGCCACAAGCTTTTTCGGGTATCCCAAGGATATCAGAGCTCCCTTCCAGAAGATTTCATTGTCCCCAGCCATTTCACTCAAGAGTAGTAACTGTGGTCCCCCAGCACCCAGCACTCTTTTCTCATCTCTGTCACTAATTTTTTACTTTTAATCTTTTCTAGTGAGAGCAACTGAAAGGTCTGCCTGGAGACTCCTTATCAAGAACAGTTCATATCCCTGGGCTCTCCAAAGCATAGGTACATACTATAGTAGGACAACAAAGTTGAGATTTTTAAGAACAGAGAAGGAAAACATTAAAAGCATAAATGCCAGCTGTTGGACACCCAGAGACTTCAGCCCCAAAGCACAAGTACAAGCACCTTACCTCCTACCTGTGAAGCTGCTGCCACAAGGTGCTGCAAGTGCCTCCCTACCAGTCTGGGTACAGCACTCCCAAAAGCATGGGGAATGATGCCCTGTGCTTCTGCTCTCCCACTGCACCTGCACCCCTGGCTTTGTTTTAGGTCCCTGAATACTGTTTCTGTGATCCCTCATCCTCCAATGCTAGCAATGATCAGAGACTCCCTCTCCTGTCTGGGAACTGAACTTTCTTCTGCTAGAGGAATCATACTGAGAGGGATGAGACACAAATCCCATTTCCCCATCTTCCTGCCAAGGAATGTGCCAGATTATGTGGGGACATCCCTGTGGGCTTGCTCATCACCACATACACATATGCAGGGAACCTGGAGCTACATCTCCATCTATCTACCACATAACCAGTGCCAAAGTAACCAGCACTACAAGCTCCTCTAATCTCTGCTGGCTGCCTTTTCACCACCCTGACAAATGGAACACCAAATGCCACAGCCACTTACCTGCCCCAGCTCTTGGCTTCTGATCCAGAGAGGCAGCCCCTCTGTCCCTCCAGCAGGCAGTCTGCAGCCCAGCTGCTCACGGCTGGCTGCCGCAGAGCGAATGTCCTGTCCACCAGCTCAGTGCTGCTCACCTCCAGCCCCTTAATGAAGACACCAGTGTTGCCATATCTGGCTGGCTCACTCCTCTGGCAGCTTGACCACAGGCTCTCACCACAAGGCAGGTCAAAGCTTTGGGCCTTCCGAAGGACCCTCCTGGGAGGCAGCTTCCCAGGGACTGGAGTGGATGTAGAAGACTGCTTCACCTCTGGGGTTTCTAATATGCTCTCCAGGTTTAGCTTTTCTTCAGGCAGTGTTGGAGATGTACAAGCCCTACTGGTGAAAGAAATTCTGCTTGAGTGAGGACCAGGGCTAAGAGCAGCTTGGCAGACAAATACTTCCCCAGAACTGAAATCACCAGGGCAGCTCAGGGAGGGTGAGGGAACTTTCTCCTTAGTCCAGTCCACAGAGCTGTTCGTTCTGTTGTAGCCATGGGATGTGCTTTGAGTCCTGTCCCAGTGGGACCTGGAGGTGGCCCCCTCAGAGTGCCTCCGGTGGGACAGAGTGCCAGCCTCACTGCCAGCCTGGGGCTGCTCCCCAACAGCTGGGTTGCGGTCTGACAGCAGAGACTTCCTTGTTTTCAAGGCTGCTTCGAGTTTCTTTTCAAAAACCAGCTTGGTCTCCTGGCATTTAGACCATGCAAATTTCCACTGCTTGAGTCCCTTGTCACTCTTCAGCTCACAAGCCAGCTCCTTCATTTCCTGGAAGCGGGCAGCACTGATGTCCGGGTGCTGCCCCTTGTAACTCTCCAGGCACTTGATCACGTCTGTACAGTGCTCGGCAGAGCTGCAGTCCTCCATGCTGATACAGGCAAGGTGTCGCATCCCTTCCAAGGCCCACTCATATGCCTGCAGAGGGAGAACAAAAAGCAACAGCCAGTCAGAGGGACTCTGTGAAGAATAACCCTAATTCGGTGCCTGAAGACAAGAGAAAGGATCAGTGTCTGGCCACCACAGTTCCTTGAGTGTGGAGAGTGGGGGNAAGGGCTTCAGCTGTGCTGGCTGCTCTGCCATAGCCCCACCTCCCTGCCAGGACCCTGTGAGCTGGCACCCACACTGCTGGGCACGTTTGTCCTCTCCAGGCAGGAGGGCCCAGGGAAAGCTGCTGCTAAGACTGCAGGAATTCACACCTCAGTGTGGCCCTGCTCAGTATAAAACCTGGAACTCTCCCTCCTCCTTCGCCCAGTCACTTTCACCAGTGTCAAGCAGGACAAGGGGCACCAGTAAGCTGCAGGCAATGGGAAGCTCCAACAGCTGCTCCCTACAGTTTTCCTGGAGCTGATAGCGCACAGAAGCCACAGCTGGGCTCTGTGGATCACCCCAAATGCTCAGACTCATCCTTGCAACAAGGAGGAATGCAAGTTTGTGCATCTTCTGTGCCTTCTTGCAGCTTGTGTGGTATGCTGTGTTCTGCCTGCCTGCCTGGCTCTGCTTGTTACTGCACTACATGCTTGTGCTGGTTAATCAAATACTGAGCTCAGCAGTTTATTTCTAATACTCCAGGAATGCTGGAAGCAGCTTCATGGGGCTTAACTTTAGCAGTGGTGCATATGCTGGCCTTGCTAAAACAGTTCTGCTGTATCAGTCAACCAAGAGAAGTGGGACAAAATGTGGTCTAGTGGGACAAACACAAGGGAAGACTGAGTCTTATCACCATAGAAGGAATGGGGCTCAGCACCAACACCTATCATTGATCAAAAGCAGAAGAAAGGCAAACATCTGACTTAGGCTCCGAAGCCACCATTTTCTCTATAAAGCAGAGATGGCAAGATTAATGATAGAGTAAATAAGATGTGACCAGCTGCTGTAGGCCTGGCCAGGGAACTTTAATGCTCACCAGTAAATACACAGAGTTATTTGTCAAAATCAGATACACAAGGTGGGGAAAACACCCTGGACAGGACTGCCTGCATCTTCTGCCAACTGCCCAACATCAGTGGACGTGCAGAAACACCGCTGGCTGCCCTGGAGTGAGCCAGACCATTTCTAGGACTTGACCTGTCAGGCCTTGTGTACCTGCAGAGAACTGTTTAGTGCCAGGAACAAAGCAACTGGCTTTTTCATTTCCCATTTCCTGAGCAGCCTCACTGTAGCAACCTTCACTCAGAGAGTTTAAATCACTTTTATGCAGTTTTAGGCATTAAGAAGATCCACCCAAGCTTTATGCAAGCAGATATTGCATCCCCATCAGGGACATGGTGGTCCAACGGATCCAGTGCCAGGCTCACTCTCTGTTGGTAACAGAGACAGGCAGGGCAGAAGGTATTTCAATCACGTGATGCTCAGTCCCTGGATGGGGATGGCTGTGACAGCCAAACGCTGCTGTTTGTAGGAGAGCTGAATGCCAGCACAGCCTGCAGCCTGAGCAGAGTCACTCTAGGGACAGATTTCACAGGAGCTCCCACAGCCGTCCACATTCTCTTTGGAGCTGCAGCTGCATGGCGTGCGTGCAGCCAGCCCCATTACTATGCAGAGCAAGGAGCTGCTTCAGAAACACCAGCAGCTGCTCAGGGAAAACACTTCTCAGCATCACACAACTGCAGCACAGGACAATCCAAAGAGCAGCAGCTCCATTTCCTCTCATCACTGCCTAGAGCAGCAACAGGCCCCTGACCTGCCTCTCTCTTGATCCAGGCTTTATGATCTAGGCTTCCCAATGCTGGTGGCCAGGAAGGGTGTGCAGAGGCAAAAGACATGTCAGATTCTGGTGGAAATCCACATTTATTCTCAATGCAGAGGTTCTTCTATTTCCTGGAGGTGGAAGCATTTCAAGGCAAGGTGAATCCCCAACTGCAGCAGAGCCCAGCAAATCTGAACAGTGACAGATGGCCCATTCTGCTGTGGGGTTTTGAGCTGCCCCCTCCAGCTGTTCAGAAACCTACACCAGCCCCCTACAGCTCTGCCCAGAGCAAAGGCTGGCCATCCGTCTGGGCTAAGAAAGGGCACATCTCACCTCTCTGGCTGTGGAGGTCAATGGGTGATCCTCACTGAAGGCTGCATGCTGGCTGCCTTTTGCTCAGTGATGGGAAAAGCTGAGCTCAAAAGGCACACGGCACTGTCAAAAAGGGTGGTGGGAGCAGCATGCAGGAGAGGGACATCCAGCAGGCCTGCCTGAACTTTACAGTAACCAGGAAAGTCAGGAAGGCAGATGCCCTGTGAAGGCCTTATCTAAGGCTGGTGTACTCACTTCCATGCACAGATGGGAGAAAGAGAAAAGAGCCTTCTTTTATTTCTTGGAAACTCTGCAGATCTGCATGTGATTACTGTGAGAAGGCATCAGGGCTGCAAAGCACACAGGGCAGCCCCACCACCTCTCATCTTCATATGGTCTCTGCTCTTGGCAAGGACTCCAGGGCTACCCAGAAATGACATAAACGACTCACAGTCTCGATGGCATTTCCTTCCATCACCAGTGCCTGTCCCAGGCCAGCAAATAGCTCAGCTTTGTTCCCTACACAATGGAGCAGCCCTCCACATCCTGCAGCTTTGCTTGGTAACATGCTAAGTGACCACCAAGGCTTTCTCCAGTCACATCATCCGCTTCAATTGCCCCTTTTTGCACATAAATGGCAATCCTCTCCAAGTGATGGGGACCAAGTGTATCCCCATCCTCGTGCAGGCAGGGGTATTGCTGTCATCTGTCCCCCCAGTGAAGCTGCAAATAACACTCAGAACAAGCCAGGATATGGCCCTCTGGACGAGGGGCTTTTGGGGAGCAGGCAGCCCCACAGCTTCCCTGCAGAACTGCAAGAGCTGCTCAGGTAAAAGGAGGCACCTGTGCACAGAGAAGCCGAAATCTTCCAAACCATGTCTGGAACCAGGCAGGAAGGAGCCTGTACCTCAGCTCTTGATCTTTACAGGCAAGTTATTACTGAAACTCTCAATTACAGGATTAAAGACAAATGTGCTTCCTGCATACGCAGAACTGACCTATCCTGAACAGGCATCACTAACAGGTTGGTCCTGCCAGGCTGCTCTGGAGAGGCTTGGCTCTCAGGGACCTGCCATGCTGTAAGGAAAAGCCAGGGACTTCACTGGATTATGGTGCAGCCTTTAAGCCCATCATCCTCACGGACAAGGCTTGCAGCACATCGAGGACAGGAGCTCTTGGAGTCTGTCAGGTTTGGCACCACTCAAGTACCATCTGCAAACACAGGCCCAGAGAAGTTGCTCAGCCCTGGCTCAGGGCACACTGCCAGCACTGAAAGCCTTCCAGGGTTCTGGATCCTCACCTGAGCCACCACTCAGAAATTACACCTTCCCAACCCAAATCTATCACAAACCTATCAGATTTCTTGCATACTCAAAGTTAAGTGACCTCTAAGACATCTTCTGTGTAGCCAAAACAGGGAGCAGACATTGTGCATATCAGACATATCCCAGAAGGGGCAGTTTCAGGGGGCCTGCCTCTGTCCAAACCTCTTTCCCCCTTTCTGTGGAAAGATGATAATTGCAACTGCATTTTTCATAACAAAAAGGAAACTGAGTGTATGAATTGGCAGAGGTAGACCAATCAACATTCTGCAGAAGAAAAATGCACCTGGGTGGGTGACTAACTCTGTGAGAAGTTTTCCTTTGGAATCTCAAGTGACTTCACAGTGCAACTGAGATGGGGTGATGAAAAGTCAAGACTGCGCCTGGTGGGAGCAACAATAAAGGCAGGGATAGAATCATGCTTGTGTGTATGATGACTGAAGCACAGCAACAAGATAGACAGACCAAGTTTCTCACTCTTCTGTGGCAATGTTCCAGGACTGAAAACCCCCATCTCCCTTGCTCTCTACAGCTCAGGGAGGGAGAAGCAGCAGAACAGCTGACAACACTGCCAAGGATAGCAAAAAAGAAACCAACATAATCAAACAAGTCCTGATCCAGCTTGGTGCAGCTCCTGCATCCAAGCTGTGCTCCACTCTGCTGTTTCTCAGTGAGACACATTGGATTGTAGATCTCTGTGGCAAGAAACAACTGCACAGCCCCCCCATTTAACCAAACCTCCTCTCACCACCGCTGTGCTCATTTTAAGTGCCCTTAACTTCAGTTGTGAGCTTTAAGAGCAAAATTATGTCAGCTTGCAGCAAAGGAGACAAAACGGGTGCAGCCAGAAAAATTAAAAGCATCACAGGTACTGCTGTGAACTAAACAAAGCACTTCCCAACAGCTCTGCAGGGTGTCACGTGGGCACTGAGTCCTGCAGCTGCCCTGCTGGCCACCCATGGCCTTGGTACTGAACCCTGCAGAGCTCAGACACCAATTGCAGCACTCCCAGCACAGGAGTAAAGAGTGACAGTGACTCACCAGAACACTATTCCAAAGTATACGCAGCTCTCTTGCAAGAAAATGCTACTGTCATTACATACATTCATTTGGGCTTATTCCCTCTAAAGTCCAACATGGCTTTAGGTTGATTTGAGAAGTGACTCCTGCTCACAACACTGGTGAGTCCCTTGTCACAGGCTGCTGCATGTGCAGTGTTAGTAGGGACGCATGGCTGGAGACTGCCTTATATCCTGACAGTTTGGAAGAACCACGATTAAAAAGCTATTTTACATCAAAATATATTGAAAGCAAAATTACCCAGGCTTACCTTACTTACCACAAGAACAGCCAGCTGGCAAATGGTTACAAGCTTTACTCAGAGACCAAGCATCTTCAGCAGAAAGTGGTCAGTTCATCACTCATTTGGACTGGCTATAGGCTTTCCTCAGGCTCCCACCTACCAATACTAACAGTACCCATGAAGAAAGGAGCAGGGAAAGAGCAAGACTTCAGGATCTGCAGATCTTCCCTTGGCAAGCCTATTTGCAGGTTAAAAACAGATTTCATCCTACCTTCCCATCTGTCCAGAGAGAGCCCATACCCTGGCTATGCCCAGCTCTGTGCTGTACATTATTCCCTACAGCCAGACTGAGGCAAGGCCACTCTTCAGTGCATCATCTCAGCTCTGGTCATTCACAAGCAAACGCTGCTAGCCTAAATACCAGACTGGGGGGCCCTGGTAACCAGAGACAAGGCAGAGGGGGAAGAGGCCGTACTTCACACGAGAGCTACTGAAGTGTGCAGAGAACACCCTGACTGGGCACAAGCCAGATACCCTTTCACAGTGCAAAAAAAAGGGAGAGAAAGCATCCCAACTAACCCCAAATTAAAGCAAAATGCAAGGTAAACTGCTACTCAACATGTAAGAGCTATGGAGGAAATGCTGATCCCCCCCAGACATTGTGACGCTTTTACCACATCTCTAAGAGCCAAAGCTCCTGCTCACTTCTACCAAGATCTGTGTCTCCATGTGCAGACAGCTACACTTGGACACAAGAAACCATGTAATTTCAGAGCAAAAGCACTTCAGCAAAGCCACCAAGTTAGAAGTAATCCCTTCTCTATGCAGAGGTTTGCTGTTACTCCTCTACGCCTCACTCAGCTTTTCCAAACTGCATTTGCAGCCCTGCCTGCCAATTCATTAGCAGCACAAACCAAACTAATCAAAACTGTGTCCTACATGGGATGTAGCTGGTAAAAGCTCAGCTTTAAAGACTGAGAAAAGGACTCATGCTCTTGAAATGAAGAGCTAAACCATTTCTGAGCTGCTGTGTCGTTCAGAGAGCCTCCCCTCCTCCAAGGGAGAACAGATCACTGAAATCTTTAGTTTGCCTAAAACCAGCTGCTAAGGAAAATAAACTTTAAATCCTGTATTTGCATTTCTGCCAGTTACCAAGTGCCAGCTGCTGTACAAAAACTGTGGGAGGGCAAAGGATGAGAGACAACTAGAAACTCCTTGGATTTAAGCATAAGAAAGGAGAACAAACAGATACCCACAGCTGGGAAGGAAAAAAGAGCAAGGGGTCAGGGAAGCAGCACCTGTCAGGGTTGGTCTGGGCATGCCGCAGTCCATGTACCATCAAAGGCTGCTCATTAGAGCAACGTGCTTGGACATCCTTTTGCAGCAGCACTCTTGAACAGAGCTCAAAAATCCCTTCATTTGCCCTCCAGGCAGCTGGGCATGACAAGTCCAGGAGAGCCTAATTACAGGAGAATATAATTGGCTAAAATAAGATTGCACATGATTTCTACTCTCTTGACGACAGCACGAGGACCCAAAGGGCAAATGTGGCTTGTTGTGCTGGAGCTGTCGTGCAGGACGCGTGCTTGTCCTTCTTTCTCTATCTACTGCCCCTGCCAGGCAGCACCATTAGAAATAGGGTGATTCACCTGATGAATCACAAGCAGCTACAATAACCCCTGTTTCAGAGCAACTCTGAGATTCCACAAGAGCAGCCTATGCCAGTTTCACCATATATCTATGTACAGACACAGACATACGTATACATAACACACGTGCATGTTTACATGTGTATGCATGTATAAAATTACTCCCTAGGTAGCTGAGGAGCAAGTGGCAGATTTGCTTTCTTCGGAGCTCCAGAGTCTCTCATGACTGCAGCTTCGAGTAGATTCTGCACTGATTATTCTCCCCCTACTTTTCTGTGTCATCATAGAGATTTTCTCAACGTTTAAAAGCTCCCAAGTCCAGAGAACCAGGGGCCAAGTTTGCTCCCAGTAAAACCAGAAACTTCAATGTTTGCCTTTGCTGCAAACCAGCCTCTTCATTTGAGGCACTGCCCATTTTTTCAGCAGCTTTGTGTACCCATGAGCCAAGAGCCTCATGTTACCAGCCAAGCTCAAAATCAAGCAACAGCGAGATGTGTGAGTCACCAAAGCTGGAGCTGGCAACTTGCACAACACCAACAAATTACCCCATTCAGAGACTAATGTCACCTCCAGAGGTTTTTTGCATACTTTGCTTTTAGATCTGTCCCACATCATCATGCTATTCAAATATCCCACTATAATAGCATAATGCACCCCATAGGCAAGTGTGGACAGACTAGACTGTGGTGGGTGTCTCTCCTCTGCCCTATACTGGCTCCCTTTTAATGAGGTTCTTAGTGCTCCTTGCTCCATGCTGGGGATTGCAAAACCTCCAGTATGCCCTTAGGCCTGCATGGGGAAAATGGGTGCTTTCTCTGTAGTCTTCATTTTACATCCTTTCCCTTGTGACAAACTGAGCCAAACTCAGTTTAACTATCACATGATGCACTGGGATCTCTCTGCACTGCACTTTGGGTGCTTGTGCCCTGGGAGATGTGGAGATGAAACTAGATCTAGACACCCAGCATATTTACTGGGTCTCTCCTCCCCAGGGGAATTCACAATGCTGGAAACAGCTCCCAGTTTCAAGAGCACATCAAGATGGACTTGGAGGCTGCAAAGCAGCCAGAGGAGCCACGGGTGCTTGGGAGAACCCTGTCCATATGTCCAGGGCTTTGATATGCAGATTGAGCCATTGTGAGCTTCGGTTCCATCTGTACACTGAGGGGAGCTTCATGACCAGATTGCTTGAACAGATCTATTTAACTCCCATGACTAAAGGGAATTCCAGTCTCCAGGAGGATCTGAGCATCCAGATGGATGCCAGTACACAAAAAATCAGAAAATCTGTCACCCTGTGCAGCTTCTATCCCAAGATCAGAGGGAAAAAAAGCACCCAAACCTTGTACTGCACACATGCAGAAGGCTGAGTCCAGCTGAAGGGAGGTCTCTGCTGGCATCAGATCTCACATCTCAAGCACGACACATTCCCCTCGCACCTCAGCTGCAATGCGAGCTGGGAAATCCCTAAACCTGCTGGGTGGAAATGCTGTTTCCCTGCCATGATTGACTGGCTCTCAGTGTCAGGATCCTGCAGCAGACTTGAACCCACCTGACAGAGGCCCAAATCTTTCAGATAACTGTCGATTTATGCTCATGGC
Organism: Toxostoma redivivum; assembly: GCA_013397375.1. Classification (NCBI taxonomy): domain Eukaryota; kingdom Metazoa; phylum Chordata; class Aves; order Passeriformes; family Mimidae; genus Toxostoma; species Toxostoma redivivum. The sequence goes on from VXBI01009005.1 coordinate 109,924, forward strand.
AGCCAAGGACGCTGATGAATTTTAACACAGAGGTGCTCTCACAATCAAGGCTGGAGGTGATTTCAGCATGTCAGGCATTGCCTCCTGCATACATGCAGTGGCAGAACATCCTGGCACTCCTTGGATCAGGGAAGGCACATGATGGGCAAATACCCTACATCCCAATATATGCTACACACACTGGCTGGCTCCCTCAGCCTCTTCTTCCTGCTGTGTCCTCCACCGAGGAGGAGAATTTGGCCAGCACAGTAGGAGGGAGAAGAACCCCAGATGGATTAAGGCTTTGCCTCTCTGCACATGTCACAAACACATCACAGACCTCACACTGCACTAAAGCATTGCCTGAGGTGCTGGGACAGGTACTCAAAATCGTCTTAACCCAAGAACCTCTCACCTTCAACTGCAAATTGTGCTTGGATTTAGCACATGACAAAAACCTAATTAATTCACTGCTGCTGCCCTGTAACACTGAGGGACAAATGAGTCTCACACCTACGTTGTGCAACCAGAAAGAAGCACTGAGTGCTGGTGCTAACTGCTATTTAGCTTTTACCTCCTTACAGAGCTTGCCAGGGCTACAGGCACTGCTGTGCTGCCCATTTGACAATATAGTAATTGGTGAAACATAGGAGAAAATAACTCAAGCACCAGTAGGGCTAGTAGTAATTTACTGAAAAATTCATAAGACAGAGCAGTTTCCAAATCACTAATTTTGCAAGACAGAAAAATCTGATCTGTAGCAGATCAGATTTAAGTGTTCAGGATTTCTTGTTTGAGCAAGACAGCTATCTCCAAGGCAAAGCAGAAACTTTCTAATGCATGAATACACTTTGATAGGAAAGTAAACACTAGATGCTTTTTAACCTTGCAATAAGATTTCTCCAGCAAAAACCTGGCCAGGAAGGAGAGGGGAGAGATTTCACGCATTAACCTTGCATGAACTCTGCCAGAGGATCGATTTTCCTCGAGGCTCATTCCCCCAACTGCTTCAGGCTGTGCATGAAAAAGGACACCCCTGAAATAGGAGAACAAATCAGATGAGATGTCTGTCTAGGGGCACGACTTTATAGGCATAACTGAGGAAGGAGCAAGAAAGAGAGATGAGACATCTGCTGTCAGACAATGCTGAAGCCAGACAACAGTGGCTTCCCCTAAAACAGCATAGTAAATATTCCTCACCCGTGCCTTTTGGATCTCCTTTCATCATCCTGAGAACTTGCATCAGTAACAAGATGAAAACTGTTGTTTGGGAATGTAGTGCAGACCATCCCAGAAAAGCAAAGCACAGAGGAGGAGAGAGTGCATGTTAAGTTCCAGGGACTTTATTGGAAACCACAGCAAAATCTCATTTGCTCCAAGGTGCTGGCAGGCAAAATCATGTTCTGACCTGTGCAGAACTGCTGGCAGCATAATGGCACAGGGACCTATGTCTCTGTTTACGGTAAGTACACTACAGTAATGACACATCAAATGTCTTTTTTTCCCACTTTGGTACTAAGTTCTACTCTGCACTCTTCCAAGCACATTCCCAGAGCAGAAATCATAGCACCCTTTCAGTAAAATTACTTCTCAAACTGTGCCAAACAGCCTGCTACAGAAAAATCACACTTTTAGGCTGCAGACACCAGGATTCTTTCCAGCTTCCCACAGTTCAGCATTCACAACCTTCCTTTTTTCCATCAAAGGCTAAGAAAAAAGAAACATCAATAATTTATCACCTGGAAGGGACCTTTTTCCCTCAAAACGTTCATCTGCAAAATTGTATCTGGAACATAATCAGAAATTAAACACAGCAGAAAACAAGGTATCAGCAGGTCTCTGTTCTGAAACTTTTGGGGAGAAGTCAGAGATAACATTTGTGGAAGGCAACTATTTAGTATACTCTGGATTTCTGCTGACAAATCTAAGATCAGATCCATCTCTGGAAACTGGGAGTGTTGTGCCAGCAGGTCTCAATCAGCCTGGGGGGCAGGAACTCAGAAAACATTGGAACAGCCCAGGAGAGCAACCTGCTCCTGTGCTGTTCACAACATTTCACTGAAGTCCTGGAGGCTGAGAGGTACCACCTGCCCTGCATATACATGCAGCCTGCAGCACCCAGCCCCCACTGCAACTTCTAAATTATGCCCACTGAAATGATCATGCAATAACTTCTAATAAAGAGAAAAAGGGACAGGCACTGCTCTACTACAGTCAGCGCAGCCCTGGGATTCAGAGGGACCATGCAAAGATGCCCGCAGCCCACGGGGTTCCGTCTGAGCGTACAAAAGCAGCACACAAAGCACTCTGATTCAAGCTGGATACACACAGACACGCACAAGCAACAGAGTGAAAAGCCTTCTCTACATTGTTTCCAAACAATATCAGTACAGCTCACACGTCAGCCGGGCCGCCGCACACTTGGTACTTACAAGAGGGTTTGCTGTGTCCGTCTGCTGCCGGAGCTGGGATGGGACGATTGCGACTTGCAGAGAAAGGTGCATGGGGATGTGCAGAGAGGCGAGAGCGATGGGAAGAAGGGCCCCAGCCCCTCTTTGGGCCCCAGAGCAGCAACACTTGCTCACGGGATGGAGCGCAAAAAGGCTGGCATTCCTACAGCAGCAAGGACAATGGGGAGGGATGAGGAGGCACTGCCATAATCAAATGCAGGCCAGCTGGCCCTCCCCCAGGAAGGGCAGGCACCTCCTTCACTTGCCAAAGGCTTTGTTTTCTAAGCCACAAAGAACAAAGTGGCTGAGAAAGAGAGCACAGGAGAACCTACTGAGGGGGCAGATCCACCTGTGAGCACAGATAACCCACTCCTGCAGATGAAAACAAAGATGGAGAGGGGTTGGGCAATATTCTGCCCACTCCAAGCAGAAGTCAGAGGCAGCAACTCCTTGTGCACAGCAGAAAAAAGACAGATAACTGAGGAACAAGAATTAGCAGAGGCTGATGGTGAGGGGTCCTCTGAGAGAAAAGATCCGAGGAAGGCAGACAGAGAACCTCACTGAAGGAATCACTTGTGGAACACAGCCCCAAGAAACCCCACTATGAAAAACTCTACCATTTCTCAACCTGCCTTGCTCCACTAATTCTGAGCAGTGAGAACTGAAGCTGAATAGCTTCCCTCAGAAAGCAAACATAAGGCAAGAGCTCAAGCTGCAAGAGACTCAGAAGCTATGGCAGGGCAATGACCATACTGTCCCTGAGCACCAATGAGGCACCATCTTGCACAACATCCTGAGAAGCAGGAAAAAGCCCCTGGAGCAGCCTCAGGTCCTCCTGTAATGATACAGGCAAGTTCAGCTCTCAGCACCACATCACCACACGGCCACGGGGTATGCAGGTGCTGAGCCTGCAATGGGACGCTGCCTGTTCTGGTTGGGTCAGTGCTTCCTTCCACTTGTGCCAGCAAGGATCATGCACCTTCACACCCGACCTTCAGCAGGACCAGTCATCCCAGACCTGGTAGAGACTGTCCTGTGTGCTCTGGCTCACTGGACATGCTGCTGCAAGTAAGGTGCTCAGTCCTGACAGGGTGCACTGCTCTCACATGGGCCATTTCAAACCTGCCGTCCAGGTAAACTGCACTTCACTTATGGTAAAGTCAACAGCATGGGATATAAGAGTGTTCTGGGAAATAATTCACCCAGAGATAGCTTGAGGAAGGAAAAAATATGAAAGTCAATGAGATAAAGAAGGAGATGAAGACTTGCTGTAGCTGCTCCTGGTCCTGATGGTGTACTCATGGCAGTGTTATTGTGAAGCCAGGATAGAGAGCAGGAGAAAAGGACACTGGTGTCCTTGCAGGAACCTCAGGATAAAACAGACATCAATGCTTTCGGTACATCATAAACACCCTTGCTTTTTCAGCTGCCCAGTTTTACCCCAAAGCACTGTATGGTGCCAGATCCCAACAGTCTTGGAACTGAGTAAACAAGGGACAGTGGCCAAACCAGGCTTGAAGCCACAAGGAGATGGCAGGTCCCCCAGTATGCCCACATTGACTTTGTGGTACTGAAAAACAATCCTCCAGCCCACAGTCAGAGGTGGGGAAAGCAGCTTCCTTCACTGTTCCTTCTGATTTAGCTCAGCCATCATGCACCCCCCGTCAGGCACCAAGGGCTCCTGCCGCAAAGGAAGCAAGGACAAATGTAAACATCCAGCTTGGCACCAGTCACATCTTTGGGAAGGGAACCCTGCCAGCCCATGTGCAAGCTCCCTGTGGTCTGGCCCAGCTCAGCCCGCCTCCCTCACTGCAAGGAGCTCTGACAGGCCTTCAGGAACTGCCAAGCAGTGAAAAAACACAGTACAGCATCTTGATGGGGCATATGGGGTTATGCTGTCCTGTTCCACAGCCTGTCTGGCAGCCACAGGCAGCGCCCTACAAAACACTGGTCCACCACATGCAGGAGGGCCAGCACAGCAGAGCCTCCCATTCCCAGCAGGCAGCGAGGTACGTGAGGGATGAACACTGTGATCCTCTTGGTGCATGCTGAGATATTCGGAGATTTGAGCTTGCCAGCTCATTACCATAGTGTACATTGCTTACGCATCCTTGGGCTTCTTCCCCAAATCCTGAGGCTTGGCACTCTGCAGGCTCTTTACGAGAAGGAAAATCAAGGACATTGCTTATTGTAGACTCCTGCTCCTTCTGTATCTCCTCAGATATTAGGGAAGAGAGAGGGGAGTTAGGCAGGCACTGACAAGATCACTGCAGGAAGGTCAAAAGCAGCTCAGTATCAGAAGACAGTGAAATCAGTTTAGATAAAATCTTCTGCTTATTCCCCACCTCCCAGACCATGCCATTAACTTTGCTTTCTTTCTTTCCAAAGCATTCTGGAGATCAAGATCAAACTCACAGGCACTGAAAGAACTTTCATGCTGTGCAGCAATTTCTGCACTGATCGTACAGCTGCAGGATGTATCCCCCTACGCTCCTGGTTTCGGTTGGCCACTGATTCACAATACATACATGGTATATTTACACCACCAGAATTGTTTATAGCTCTACTGAAACCAGTGAGATCAAAATCCTCCTCCCTCCCTGGGCCAGCTTCCTCTCCTCCACAGAAAGCAGTGTTAAACACACTGTGCCACCATCATTTTCTTTTCACTGGGGCCATGCAGCATGAAAGGCACAAGCAAGAAGGCTGCTGCTGCTTCCAAGGACTGCATCCTGGAGTTTTCATCCACCAAAAAAAAGCTGCAATGACCTCAGAAAACTAATGGGCCACCGTTGGGGTCTATGTAGCGTTTGTGTCCCTAGAAATGACCCAGGCTCTGAAAAGGCTTTGAAAGTATGAAGGAACACGCTGCTATAGAGTCATGTCCAACTCTCCTGGCAGCCCAAGAGCTACCAGCACAATGTAATTTCCATGCCTGAATACAGCATTGAGCAACCTGGAAGCTTTGGGGAGACCTTAGAACACCTTGCAGAACCTGAAAGGGCTCCAAGAGAGCTGGAGAAGGACTTTAGACAAGGGCATGGAGTAAAACAATAAGAGGGAATAGCTTCAAACTGACAGAGGGGCAGGATTAGACTGGATACTAGAATGGAATTCTTCCCTGTGAAGGTGGTGAGGGCCTGACACAGGTTGTCCAGAGAAATTGTGGTTGCCCTATCCCTGTAAGTATTCAACACCAGGATGGGGGCTTGTAGCAACCTGGTGTGGTGGGTAGCATCCTTGCCTGTAGCAAGGAAGTTGGAACTGGACAGTTCCTTTAAAATCCCTTCAAGCTCAAACCATTGCATGGTTCTATGATCACGTGCTACAGTCCACATTTCAGCTCCAGAGACTTCCAGCTCTGGCTGGAAGGGTTCACATATGACCAATGTTTGACTTGGCTGCAGAACTGCCAATATGCCAAGCAAGGCTTGTGCTTTCGTAGGCCTCAATTTATCAGAAGAAACATGAGAAAACCCTTCCCAGGATCCCCCATGATGGCAAGGGGTATTCAAGTACCAGAGCAGCCCCTGAATATCTCTGTTCAGTGAGGTAGAAAAGCACAGGTTCTTCCCATTCTCCTATGGCATGGGAGGCACTTCTCTCTCCATTGGGGTGAAAAAAAATTACACATTTCCACAGCAAAAGGGTCCCCCACCTGCACAGCAAACTGCAGAGATGAGCCAGAGCAGACCTGCAGAGCATCACCAAACTCAATCCTCATTGCCCAGACAGCAGTGTTCTGGGCTGCCTCCTCCACTTTTCTGCCTCACACAGGATGCTTTTCCATGTTTTCACGTTTAGCTGAATTTCCTCCCTCCTCCCCTGAGCACTTCTGGCTGCCAAGGCTGCTCAGAGACAGCAACTAAATGGCACCTACATCTGGTACAGCTTAACTTTTAGAGTCTATTCTTTCTGGAATCTGAGAACTTCAATACCCAATGTTTGTACAAGTGTGGAATAAATGGAGCACAGGCTCCCTGGCCTTCTGTTCTTGCCAAAGTTGTATTTTAAAATGCACTTAGAAAATCCTACTGTTTATTCATCTGCAACTTTAGAAATTAAAGAACACCAAATCCAACTGCAGATCTGCTAAATGGATGCATTTGCACTAAACCAAACAGGTGGGAAGGTCAGGCACTCAACACAGTCACCACACACATCCTCTCCTCCTGCTTCCCAGATCCTGTGATGATCCAGGGATCCCTCATTCCCTCAGGCACATTTCCTAGCTCTCCATTCAGGTGCTCCCTTTCCTCATGCAGGCCTCCACATGGGAGGAGCTAGGCTGTATTTAGGACTGAAGAGCAGGGCGCTACTCCTGATGGGTCAACAGGCTGAATTTACCAGTGTGTAAGGATATAGCAGGGAAATGCAGGCAGCCTACTCTGGCATGGTGGCCAAGACTGGATCCAATCAGCCCATATTTTGGCCCTTGTCATGAAAGCCAGCACTGCCATAATCTTCTGTCCACTGTGGCCATGAAAGGGGTTAAAAAGCTCCAGCTCAGAAAGCAGAAAACCTCTATGCTTAACAGATGTGGACATTTTCTGGAAGACACACCCACCCCTTCTCCCACATATTGACTTGAAAAAAATCACTGCAGACATGAGCATGAGGGGACTGCTGCATATTATAGATCTAGCTCCCTGATGGAGCAAATACTACATTTCACACCTTTCATAAACAATCTAGCACTGGACTGAGTCCAAGCAGACTTTTTATATCTTCCTCTGTGCAGCAGATGGCTTGTCTTACCTTATCAAAGAATTCATACAGCCTGACTGTTTCACAGACTCGGTGCCTTGTTTCATCCAGCTGGGTGCAGAACTCCTCCAGCTGATCTTCATAGGTCTGCAGCTTTACCCTGTAAGAATGCACATCCACAAAGGACAAGTCTTCCCATTGATTCATCTTCTTTAATGCTTCCTGTCCCCTTTTGCAATATTCCTGAAAACAAAAAGGAATTGCTTATGAGGACAGAGACCTGGTATCAACAATAATAAGTCTTCAAGGTCATTAACAGCTAGGGCTAATTAGACCAGTTTTGAGGTTCAAATCACATAAGCAGGGGTGTCTTTGTTTACAGTAGAATTCTGCAGCATGATCTCTTACCATTTACACTCACCACACAGCAGCTTGTAAAGCCCCATACAGCAAGACCATGGCTCAATTAGGATCAAAAAAGGCAACGTTACAAGCACATCAAAGGAGGAACAAAAAAACCCATCTTTCATTCCAGTAGTTATTTTCCCCAAGACTGGTAAATGCCATCTACTAAGTGCTGAGCTTAGTGGCTCTTAGTGAGCAAAGTGGCTTTGTCTGCAAAAGCAGAGCAGGGATACTATTTAGTGAAATGGAATGACACACACTTTGGTGATGAACCCTCTTAGCATCGTGTGTTTGGCTGAGCACATACAAGACACACATGCTACCAACTCAGACACTGGAGAATGTAGTTTTCCAATCCAACAACACTTACACTGGCAGTAAGATCAAACTCCTTGAACTGCTTTTGTGCTTGAAGCAGCATCTCCAAAGAATCATCCAGGTTGATAGTTTCCTTTAGCCGTTTTCTGCCAACATTCTCAATCCAACTGCTGACCTAGAAGAAAAGGGATAAGCCTCGCTTGTTAGTCACCCTGTGCTACTCACCAACGTGCTCTTTATGTGGAAAGAGCAAGGAATTGCTCTCATAATGCTGGTCATCTCATTACTGGAAAGAATGTGTGTAGACTTCTTCCCCCCATTCTGGCATTTCAGTCTGAGCCTCCTGCTAAGAGTTTTTCCACTTCAGGTTACAGAGTAATTGAAAAGCTCTGCCTGCTATTGCTCACTAGCCTCAGGCATAAACAGGGCAAGTGGCTGCCTGGGCTCTGTTTTGGGTGAGCCATGGTCTAAGCTAAGCTCTGCAACCTGCAGACTGGCCTGACATTCCTATTATTGTTACCCCTAACTGGGATCAAATCTCCTTGCTGCCAGATTTCTTATATCACTTCCCTCTTCTGACTGGCAGGACATGAACGATGTCAGTGTGAATGTATTGACAGATTCTCCCCATCTGCAATGTTTCAAGGTTCTCTGGGACTCTCAGCTACTGATTTTCTGAAGACAGCTCTCCACAAAGATGAGCAGTAACTGTGTGTTCCTCAGTGGAGCCCAGCTACTGCTGCAGTTATCAGCCCATATCCTCAAAGAGGGGTAGAGGACTGACTAACAACAGCATCCTAAGAGCAAAGCAGTCACAGCAGGCCAGGCAGGATAACACAGCATCCCCATCATCACTAGGTTTTAAAAACAGGCTGGTAAACTTGTGTACAGTGCTCCAGGCAAAGATGCACCTGGGGCAAGGGACAGACTAAGTGCTTCCAAACGCCCACACATCCTGTTTTCCTATGACACCTGAATCCATATCCCAACTCAACCCCGTAATCAAGGACAAACTCCTAGTTTTGTGGACTGTGAGAAGGTTGCAAGGAGCAAGCTCACTGGCAAAACGAAGAGATGGTGGAGGGGTCTCAGTACCACAGAGGGGCACTGCTGCTGCCTAGAGCTTCCAGGCAGGCTTAACAGCAGGAGCAGCTGCTGACATCACTGGTGATCTACAAGCAAAGTAAGCCAGAAGCATTGAATTGTTACTCAATTTAACAAAAAAATAAAGTTCAACTTAAAGCAGAAACAGGTTGCAGTGCTTGCTTTTGTGCGTTTTTCATTTCTGTTTGGTATTAGGAACCCGTGTGTTTAACAAGAGTCTCTACCAGGTTCTTGCAACACACTTCTTGTCCTGAACACATCCTGCATGGCGTCCAAGTGTCTATCTCCAAATGGGAAGTCATTAAAACTCCCAGATCCACCTTGGCCTGTGAAAACACTAGGTAGGCTACAGTCTCCTTTGCAAATCCAGTTCCCACTAGAGGAGAGGAGCCCAGAATGCCAGAAGAACAATGGTGAAACTGATCCTAAGACTGATTTTTAAGGGCACATAAGCTTCTCATTGTTGACAAGTTACAGGACAGGAGACCATGCAACTCCATAATCTCGAGGTTTGAGTTCAGGCTTAGGGATCTGCAATATGGAATATCTGGGATCCGCAACACTGAAAGGACTGATCAGCTCTTGTAGGACGCTCAGATCTGAGCTGCTTTATGACTTTTTGAGGTCCTCTATCAACATGGTTACAGGTTTCAAAGGTCCTTCTGAAAGCCAGTGCCTGTTTGCTTCAGTTATCCCATGGCTGTCAAGAGTTTCAACAAGCACTAAATGAAGGGAAGTTGAAGGCTCCAGAGAAGTGCAGGGATTGGGAGGCTGAGCATGATGGCTCTTGGGCTAAGGACAAGAGGCTGTTCCCTTCCTGGAGCCTATGTAGAGGGCTGCACCCAAAGGCAAACTGAGTGTGCCTGGTGCTGCACCCAGAGGGGAAGGAGTGTGCTTGGACTTATCAGGTATCAGGGACCTGAGAACAGTACAGGAATCTAAACAACAGACTACATGACAGGGATGGGTAGCCAGTGTGGGGCAGGGATATATAGCAACAAGATGTCAGCAAACCCTGCAGGAGCTACAGCCCGAAGGAGACACATAGATTTATTATCAGCTTGTTGTCATCGCTCTGCTGCTTCTCATGGTGAAGTACGAAGAATGCCTCATCAACAGCCTCGCTGAGAGAGTCCAAATAGACACCCACCCTCCAAGTGTATACTGCTTACCTATGAGCCACTTCACAGATGTTTATGGGGTTTGACTGATCCACACCTAGAGATAAGTCAGGAAACTTTCACCTGGCATCAAGAGATACCAGGAAATAAGTGGCTTGATTGTCAGCACTGCTGAAACTCTATCTCAAATTCTTATGTTCAGTTGTTCTTTTTAAGCATCAAGCATCACTGTACACCTTCACACAACAGATCAACAGGCCCAGTACCTGCTGTGGAACACACAGTCAGAGGGCAGCAGCCACTGGAACTGACAGGTAGGCCTTACCTCCTTAAAACACTCTTCCACTTTCTCAAACTCCATCACCAGCTCCAGTTCCTGGATGCGCTTGTTTGACAGCATCACCAGTCGGTGAACGCCCTCATCAACTTGATTATAAAGCACGCTGGCAGCATCGAGTGCATCTCTGCAAAGGGACACAGGTCTGGTCAAGGGTTTTGCATTAGGTCCTTCCCCCAGCACCTCATGCAAACACAACCTGGCCAACAACAGCATTCTAGTCATCCTCCCTGTCGGACCCACACCGGCCATCTCCATACTGAGAACAAGAGAATACTGCCGCTCCTTGCACGTTACCATGATTCACCACTCTGACCCCAAATAACCTGATAGGAAGGACAAGAACAGTTCCTCCCAGCCAGGCTCCTTGCAAGATATACCGTATTTCTCACACTTTCAGTTTTTCATAAACATAGATCGTTGCATCAATGCATTTTAACAAAACACAGAGTCAAGCAGTTTCAGCATCTAAAACCACCATTTGAATTTAATTAAGTAAATAAGCCACCACTAATAAGCAAATCTCTCCTGAGTGACAACAACAATATTAAGTGCCTAGTGCCCCACTTACTCTCAGGATTTCCACCAGCCAAACAAATATGCAAAGTGTTAGTGCCAGGAGAAACCAGATTTTACAGTGTTGTGCTGAAGAGATTCATAGACTGAGCTCTCTACCTTCCACAGGCAGCCGTGCTGACCAAAGCCCAGCAGGCACTCTCCCTGACAGCCTGCCCACAGCACACAGGCAAGCATGGAGGGGTTCAGGATGGAGCTCAGCACCCTCAGATGCAGCAACCACGGTCTTGGTAAGATAATGAGTATTAGCAAGTTCCTTTCAGATGTGTGTAACACCTCTCCAGCACAGGCTTGGGTAAATTACAGATGGGATCCAGAAGACAGAAGAGCATTCAAGCTTATTCTTCTTGTATTTCTTTTACTTCTAGATTTCCGCCGCTGCAATCATGGGCTCAAGAGACAGCTACAAGAAAACACTACAGCCTCCTTCAGCTGTGCTCTACACTGGCATGCTCAGCTGCCTGGTCATCTCCTGTACTCACCCCAAACCAATTTTTCTTTCACTGTCTTACAACCTTCTGACTTATTAGAGTGTGGCTTTTTTATCATATTATTAAAATTACCTAAAGCACTTGCAAAATAGGTAGCTAATATTGCTAATGGAATATAATTCAAAACAGTTCAGCATACATGTTTATTTTTGTATGGGTTTACAGGCAATCTTGAACCTGTGAAATGCAACTGAATATGAGCGTTTAGTCGCAGCCATCCTGTAGTTTTAATTGACACGAGGTAGCGCCATAGGTCTGGACAACTAGCTCTGCATAGCAGAAATCCACACTGTTTTTCCATTCAGAATTCCACCCAGTGTACAACAGCCAACTTCTCAAACCTCAGGCTCTTAGATGCTTTTGTTTTTCCTCTTTAGACTAAATTAATTTCTCCAAAGTGCAGCCAAAAATATCCAAATAGTTTCTGAACTAAGATCAGTGCTACTGCAGTGCAGAGCAGACAGGTTCTCTACAGAGAGTGTGCAGTCTTCAATGGAAAGATCCGAGCTGTAGCACTGCCCTGGAGTTTCCCAAAACCGCCATAAACAAATCATGATGATACGAGCCTTCTGTTTTGTAATCCTTTTCTACGGACAGACCCAGATCCAACCCAGGAAACTCACAGCAGCAGAGTCATAATCATTGTCCAAGCTGAGCTCTGGAAAGTGTTTACAGAGCAGGTTGTGGAGGCCAGTTCCCGTCAGCAGCAGTGACACAGCTGGGACAGCTAATGAGAAACAGTTTGGACAATGGCTGCAAGTTAAATTTGGCAACACCATTAATGCTGCTCAGTTTTGTGCAGCAGAGCGTATCTGTCAAGTCCCATTTTCTGAGTAACTCTCCAGCATACTGATGGCCAGACAGGCAGACACCCTTCAGCCTCACTCCCACAGGGCTGAAATCCCTGCTGGCATGAATGCTCTCATCCACTCAGGAAAACACATGGATACAACACTCCTCCTCCCGCTGGCACAGGCAATCAAGCACCTATAACTTTAGGCATTCCATGCTGTTATATGCAAACATTTTCAATTACCCCCTCATGAGGCAAAATATTTTTCAAACCTTTCCCTGAGCTTCCATGGAAATCACTCTGGCGTTGATGCTACTTCTTTGATGGCACTCATCAGCAAGCCAGATTGACCTGCTAGACCTTTCTGTAATAGGAGTCCTTACGTCCACCCAAGCCAGTGACAAAGCGAGCATCCATGGCTTCCGCACTTAATATATATGGTCAGGTGGCAGCCTGATGGCACAGGGACCTGAGACAAGGGTTCCAGCTCTAGCACTGCCTGACCTAGCACAGAATATGATCTGACATGGGGACAGAAGCCAGGGAGTCCCACTCTGCCCCTTTCCATACCTGACAGAGAAAACAACCCCTCATTGTTGTATGTCTGAGTAGTTTTTGTTGACTGGAGTCAGTAGCAACCTGGGCTGCAAGGCCTAACAAATATTACAGATTCTAGCAGACAAGACAGCATATTTCAGTAAGTTACAAAACACAGGCCTTCCTGAAGACAACACTGCAACTATGGGGAGGGGAAAAATTACCCTCAAGGTAGAGGGATAGGAAATGATTATTAAAAAGAGCTAACAAAACCCACATTCCAAGTTTTTTTTTTTTTAACCAGAAATAGGCATACACAAAGTCACTGTGTAAAGAGGCCAATTCACTGTGCCACTGTGGAAAAGACCAGCCTCTTGGAGCCCACTTGAGACCAGTGATGGCCTTATGACCATCAAATCCCTCCAGGAAAATTCACGTTCAAAACACAGCAATAGAGTACTCCCGCTGGCCCACCAACCAAAGTCCAAGGAACTCATTTCAGGAGAAGGGGCATGAGTGAACTTCTTGATGCCCAACTAAAGGATTGAGAAAAATCCACCCCGAACAACATTTCTGGTCCCAAGCATTCCTTCCACAGAAGGAGTTATCCTCCCTGTGAAGATCTCAGTCCAACCAAGCCTTTATGTGCATTTGCAGAAGGTGGAAGGGAGCTCCAGTTTAGAAGTGAGCCCTTTGCCCCACTGGATACAATCATAAAATACTTATCTTGGTAAATAATGCGGCAGCTACAGATGTACAGAATCTACACATCTATGCACATCAGCCATCTTCCCTCTATCTCAGCTGATTCAGTGGTACTAAAAGTGACATCCTGTCACTGAAGACACACAGAAAACTAACCCACAAGCATCTCAAACTTACCTGAAGTCAGTCTAGGATGCATTTAGGAGTTTATGCTATAAGCGGGGACTAGATAGAGAATTCAGTTCAGAAGAAGGCTGGGAATTAACTCTTATCAGTAAGTTGGGCTTTTTGGAGTTATATAAGCCAAAATCTCTTACTCTTGTCATTTAAGTATTTTTTTTCCTCTGTGAATGCTTGCAGCAGGCTATTGATGCCCTTATCAGCCACAATTCAACACTCTAAGGCTGCTCCTTCTTATGGTCCTGCCAATGGTTTCCTGAACGACTGCGAACAACACACACAGAAAAAATATTTCTGAACAGCTCCTCTGGGCTCAGAGTCCCCAAACAACTTCAGGTGCGGCCTCACACCATTCCTGCTCCTCTGTGAGTTCCTCCAGCACCCCAGCTCTTTGTTTCAAGGACCAGCCACACTGTTTTCACACGTTCTGCCTCGCTTGGCAGGCATTCATTAAAACCTCAACATCTAGTTGTTGGTCTTCTGCTGCATCTCCAAGGTAACTCCATTCATATGTTGTCAGCCCCTGACAGTTCACTTTTACCAGCTGGACAGGCTCTCTGACTAACATCCATCTTTTACTCTCTTACACAGAGGAAAATATAAGCCTTTCCATGCTGTAGTATAAAGTAGGTAGGCAAACTGAGCCAAACAAAGAAATTGCTCACAGTCCATGGGAAAGTTTGTTTTTTTGATTCACTTGGGCACTTCAGTGCTCACAGAGAGGATCCACTGGGCATTAAGCCCTGTTCACCCAAACCTCCGTGCATCTGTTTATCTATTTACACACACACCCCCATTTGCTGATCTAGATCTTAAAAACTTCCTAAATTATTTCCAGTACAGTAGTAAACTTCACAATATCCTGAAACAGGGAGTTTTATGGGGAAAATTATACTTCATATTAATATCTGTTCCTTTTTCAGCTTCAGACTTAGAAGTTTTTAATTCCTGTCCTTCAGTACCTTCACAGCAGCTTGGAGCAAACAAACCAAATATTGAAAATTTGGTTGAAGAAAACCTGGCACACAAAGGAAACACCTGGTTGTTAAGGACTTTAAAGGTATTTTAATAGTGGCCTGTGCAACTCTGAGCACAAAAGGCAGAGTTGTTTGAAGTCAGTGGAAAGTCTCATCTCAGCTCAGATTTGTGTGGATGCATTGCAATTTCCCTGCACATGGGAGTGTGGTAATAAGAGTCTTTCACTACATTTTTCCATGGTCAAATCATCAAAAGCAATTTTGCAATAGTGCAGAGTCAATATAATTTATAGCAAAAAGGAGTAGCTTGATGTCAGTTTATGTTTCCCCAAATCCTGTTTTCATTGGGCAATTATTATTTCAGTGGAAAAGGTTCCAAACGTCTTCAGTTTTCTGGAGAAGTGCCAAGCTGTTGTATAATGGTAGGGTAATTTTAAACCTATAATTTAGAAAGACCATTTTTGTCTGAATCCATTCTTCAAAAAAAGCCAGCCTTGGAGAGTTACACTTTAGTTTTCAAAGCAAAATACCTGTTCTGTTTCAAAAAATAGATGGCCACAGAAGAAGCATCCAGCAGAGCCACAGAAGCAGGTACTGCCTGAGCCATGCCTGCTGCTGTCTGTGAGATGCAAACAGGAGAGCACAGGGAAAGGTGCAGCAGAACCATCACTATTCTGCACCTTCCTGTCTGCCCCTTCAAGAACTGCTCTGACAAACAGCAAGAACAGCAGATCTAACAAAAGGACTAGAATCAAGAGTTCATCCTCTGACCAGTCTTGGGCAATTTCAAAACCACAAAAATTCATGGATGGAAGGAAATACTACATTTTGGTAGTGTATTTGATGAGGTTTGGGCAAGTATAGGGCAGCTAACTTGTCCTGGGAAAATCAGATATCCTTAATCTGATTTGTTCTGTAATTTAGAAGAAACATAGTCAGATGTTGTAACATTAGCTTCATCTAGTCTCTCACTCTTGGTGCTGAACTTCCCCTGTGGATGTCCCTACAGGTTTTAGCAGAAAATGAATAGGATCTGAAAACTAAGAGGTTTAAAGGATGAATTAATCCAAGGACATCACCTATATCTTGTGTGCTGATACCTTGGCTACAGATCACTCAAAACATCCTGAGCAATGCTTCTGGAAAAAAATGCTTCCAGGTCTGCAGGGACAGTCCTGTGTGCCTGAGGGACATTTTGCAGGATGAGAAATGTCATTCTTGGTCATTACTGCATTTTGGTAGCAATCTACGTAAGTGCCATATTTATAATGATCCCATAAAATGAGGTCAATCTCAAATGCACAGTCCTGCTCTTTGAGCTGCGAGCTTCACATGCAGCTGAAGCTAGAATTCAAACCAGCCATGGTGGAGCTAAAGCAGATATGGCTAAATAAACTGATTATTCTCATGGCACACAAATAGCCATGGTGGTTTCAATTCACAAAAGTAGCTGAGGAACTGGGTACATTCTTTAGAACCCTGAAGTGTCCTTACAAAGGATCAGTGGTCAAACACCAAATCTCTGGTTGCCTGTGGGACGCCTGTTCCCACTGAGGATGAGAGCAGTGGATCTAGATGAGACCACAGACCTGGCTGAATCCCTCCTCACTAAGTTACCTAACCTGGGAGCAAACCACCCAATTAATACAATGCACAGGAGACCACAACTGCCAAGAGAATTCTCTTCTGGAGCACAGTTTGTTTAAATGTGTTTTTAGCAGAAATATACACAGAAATCCCTTTAAAAGCCAAGGGATCAATGCACACAGTTAAACAAGTGTCCAAGCACATTCTCAAGATGTGACCTTTGTTTCTTTCGCCTGGTTGGCATGCATTCAGTTACAATAAAACTGTGTTCAGACTGGTTGATTTTAAATCCCAGTAAGACCCATAAAACTGACTGGAAAAAAAAACATTATAAGAAATCCCAAACCAACAAGTAGTCTGCATATGGGGAAAGTTCCCTGTGCAGTGGAGCCTTGGACAGGATTTGGAAATACCATTCTGGGAACACTAAGCCTCAAGATGTGGTTTTATACCAGCTGTAAACAATTTCTACCTACAAACCTTGTCTAATGTACATGATGTATTACCTGCTTATGTTTATGCAAATGCACCAGTCTAAGAGCTTTGTTCCTGAAGCTGGGACCACTAGGCTTTCAAGATGCCCTGTTCAAATACATATACACTCATTTAAAGCCACATCTCTCTTTCACTGATACATCTTTTTGCCCACTTCCAGTACTGTGATCCATATAATAGCAGGAACTGTGCTATTAACCAACCCAGCAACAGAAATATCTATTCCAACATAGTTATATAAAAAAATGGTGCTTGTGGGATAGCCTGGGCTGAGGTAGGAATGTCAGGCAGTTCAGCTAACATCCTATACTGGAAATTTTCTGCAATTTTTTCCATAATATTTTTAAACAGATAAAACACAGTGTGTCATTAATTAGCTAATGCCCTGTTGGCATGACAAGCATTGCAAACAAAAACAAGCAAAACTGGAGTCTTCTGGGTAAATTTTCACTGAATCCAAGAAGATTTAGGACATAAGACTGCAGAAAATAAAAAACAGAAAGGGAGCTGAGGGAAACCATCTCATAAAAAGCCCAAGAGGACAATGAAAACTTACCTAAACAGAACTCTGCAATCTTTTAGCTCTCTGCAAATGCCACAATTGACGTCTCACAGCACTTCACACACTCAGAATGACAACAGCCCCAGCTCCACTCTCCTTTATGTGTGGAGCAACGAGATTTGTTTAATGCGAGCGTAAGTGCTTTTTACCGGGCTAAAACCACCACGCAAACAGAGGGAACAGGTTAGACTGTAACCAAAATGAATACCAAGTAGCACAGTGTGTGTTTGGGTAGAAATGTCGCCCTGTGCTCCTCCCTCCACCTGACAACAACAAATAAGGCCAGGGAAGAGCACTGCCACCCATGCTAGGCCAAAGGCTTAATGCTCATCAGCACCTTCTGTGTCACCAGCAACAGCGCAGAGGCGTCTCGTGGCAGCCTTTCAGGCCAGAATTTAAGCACTCTTTTTCATCTGGCTTCAAAGGCATACTGAGCATACATCTTGTCCCAAGATGGAGGTTTTAGGTCCACAGGAAGAAAAGTGGAAAGGACCCTGCAATGAAAGCTGACTCTCGCAGATCACATTAGGAGGGCACTCTGTGACAAGCAGTAGCATGAGAGGCTCCCAAAGCTCCCAGAGAGGCAAGACAATGAGCAGGCATGAATTCGACTTCCATCAGTGACAGGGACACAAGCATTAGCATCTTCTGAAGCATGTACAAACACAGAGCCACAGCAGACACACATCTCTAGAGCAGGAAGGGAACAGCAGAAGACAATAATGCCTCCAGGAAGGATTTCTCAGTGTGAGTTGCCTGGCTATGACCATCAGCCTTTGGCAGCAGCTGTCAGTTTGACAGTGCACACACACTACCTTACAAATCAAGAAGTCCAGCCATTTCAGTCTGCCCAAACTGGAACTTATACACCAGACACCTATCCACCCCCTAACCTTGCTCCCAACTTGTTCCACATTTTGGATGATCACCTTAGTCTTTCTGACTCTCCCCAAGCTTCTGATGGTGCTGTGCAGTCCCTTGGCAGGGGGCAGAGAGCCTGTACATTATCCAGGCTTACTTCCACAGGGAGCTCATACACCACTTTGCAGAATGGCACATACAGGCCTTGTAACATCCCAGGAGTTGCTAGTTGCAAGAGCCTTTCTGAAGATTCACAAACATGAGGTCTGCAGACCACACCACCACACAGCTACACTCCACTGCACTATTAACTGGCCACAGCTTCAAGTAGATCCAAGACTACCTCAGTAGTGTGTGTGTAAGCCAGAACATGAACTATGGAGGCTTTTAGCTGTAAGATCACCCTCTCTGTCACTGTAATTGAGTCAGGTCCAGCACCAGGAACCTGGCAGCTGCTGCTCAGGAAGTCTGCTCTGTACTGTCCATTACCTCTGCTCAGCTCAGGTCCCCACCCAGGGCTTCCAACTAGATCACCAAGCCACACTAAAAATAGTCAGCTCACAAAACCAGCTCTTGGCTCTAGCCACTCCACCCTCAAAATACAGAGACTAACTATACTGCCTTCTGCAAACAAAGGAGAATTCACTCCTCCATCTATTTATAAGCCGTTTATTCACAGTTTGCAAGCACAGATTCTTTTCAGATGAGGAGCTTGGGGGAAAAGATTAAGCTTTTTCTGGTTCCATGTTGCACAGAGCCAAGCATTCAACATGATCATTCCTTCACTATCTGAGGTTTTTCTCCTTTCAGCTATCACCTCTAGCCTTTGAACTATCTTGCCCATCACCATGCAGAGTATGACACAATCCCACTCCCATGCCACAGTGAGAACATAGGTTCATGGTAGAGCCAGGCAGGTGCATTCTGGTTTAACTAGTATAAATCATCTATATATTCATATAAAATGGTTATACTTTCTTTACTCTACTTGTGACTCATAACACATCTGCAGGACAAAAGGCATTCACTGGGCACTTGTCTAGGCACACATTTCCAACTCTTGGCTATATTGGAAGAATAGCAATAATGAGAACAACAGTGAAAAACACCTGGCTAAAGACAAGGTTAAAAGGATCCCAACCTTGCTGCCCATCCCTACATCACAGTCTCACTTCAGCAAGAGCTCCCACTGCTGCTGCCTGGCTTCTGGCAGCTTCTCTGACATTTCCATCATAAACTGTAAGTTTTTGACATCCACTACAGAAGCAGCAACACATTAGTCCATCTTTCACAGATGGCTCAGTGAGTTGCCTGCAAGCTACAGGTTAGTTGATCTAGATAGCCAGAAAGCTACACCTGGTAACCAACTCTATGTACCTTATTAAAAAGGCTGTGGTTATTAAAAAATTCCTATTTGAAAGTGCAAAAAGAAGTATTAACAGCACTGAAGCGAGTTATGGATGGAGTTATCTGTGCCATTTGGCCAAACTTACCAAGAGGAACTTCAGCTAGGCTAACAGCTCTCCATTTCAATCCCCAGAAAGACTGGGACATCAAAACCTCGAAGGGTTCAGCTAACAGACCTGGAGAAGCACTGAGCCTTCAGCACAGTAGATGGTATGAAGGCAAATGTGCTGGCTTTAAATCCACCAACAGTGAGAGCAAGTGGCAGTGCCACCTCCAGCAGTCCCCCTGCACCTCTGGGTGGCCAGCCCTATCATTACAGCACTTAAAGAGGCACCACAAAGATAATGGCTCATCAGTGACACACCCACACCAAGTCCAGGACAAATTCAGCCTGGTCTTGCTGCAGGTGGGAGATCTTAGAGGGATCAGCTGAGCACACCACAGATTCTAAGCCAAGGCAACGAGCTGCCTGCAGGATGTATATTCTGGTGACTGAGCTCCTACTTCCTAAGCAGAGAAAATGCAGAATTCTAGACAGGCTCCTTGGAGAAGTCTGTCTTTCTTTTTGTGAGTAAGCAGCTGGATGGGCAAGGCTATCTTTTACAGCAGTACTTGGTGGAGAAAGGAGTATGAAGACTCCTGGTCAGCTCACAATGTGAGCAGTTACTGGTCAAAGCCACTGCTGTGGTGCTACAGCATCTCAGGATGAGACCATCCAGGAGATCCTGGAAGCTCTTAAATCATCTGTTAGAGAAAACAAATAGATGGAGCACAACACATCCCTCCTGCATGCCCACATCTTTGATGGAATGCGTTCGACTTTTGCAGGAAAGAACCTGTGGCACTGGCTTAGCAAAGCAATGTGATTCCACTGCTTTGTGCCACAAAATACTACAAAGGGTATCTCTGCTCTCCAGGAGGGCAGAGCAAGCAGAGAAGGTTCCACAACCAATCCAACAAGAAGAGTTTCATTACTAAAGAAAGACTAAAGCAATTCTTGTTTGCCTGTGCTCTTGAGAGGTATTTGGCAGATAACATCTGACTGCACTGAGTAAATGCCTGCTTCCTTGCCTGTTTTAACTTATTATCTCTGCCTGTGGTCAAGCATGTTCAGAAGAGTTCATCCATCTCAATTCTTACCAGCTCCTGGTGTTCTTTTGCCACATAAAACCACAAAATAGCAAGAAAGACACCTGTGGCAGCTAGAAAAATATACCACCTGAAAAATGAAGCAAGTCAATCCCTTGCCTGGTTAATCCCAAGGTGAAGGTGCAGATAGGCTTGTCATCTTTATTCTTAAAAAAATAATTACAATTTTACCTTTAGTTCTCTACTTGTCGTTTGCATATTTTAATTAAGTAGAGCCAAAAGTCTAGAAAATTGCTCTTTCAATTGTCTTCTTTATTTATATGTAATTCCTGCACATTCAGACTGTCACCTGTTCACAACTGGCCTCAACTTATGACTAAGAAGTCCTGGCAGTCATGACTCTGTTTTATCAGACTTTTGCACCACACGAGACAAAAAACGTGGGACAACATTCCAACAATGGGACACGTGATAGACAAAAGAGCCAAAAGGTGGCTTAGAAGAGTAAAGTCATTTGACTTGCTTTTGTAAATAATTTATTTCAAGTATTGGGAGAATGGGTGCGGAACTAGGCTGCTAAGCATTGATCAAGATTTTACAATTCAAAGTTTAGAGCAGCAGTACCAGAAGCCCTGCTGAGCGCATACACAAAGGCAGTCCTGCTTCCTTTTCACACATCACCAGTTAGAAATCAAATATTGGACCTACATACATCAATAGCCGCTCTATGCTAGCTTAGTTGACCAATTGCAATATTTTGTCTCTACCCTGCTTTGATCACATCTATTAAAGAAGCCTTTGAAAATCATAACGTTTACAGTATTAGCAGAGCTTAGAACCTTTAATATCTGCACATCAGATAGGAAAGAAGGAGTAAGTGCAAAGCTATGGAGGACCCAAAACTAACAGTGCCTTATACAGAGTTCTCTAGCCAAGGGATAGAGCTTTCTTCCTCATTTGAAGGGATCCTGGAACAAAGAAGAGTGGACTTCTAGAAAATTAAAATACTTAATGGATTTCAGTTTCTGCAACTACTCCACAGCCTAGAAATTAATAATTTTCTCCTGCTATATTCATTTATGCTCCTTAAGCTGGAAAGAGCCACATATATTTGAGCCATGGCATACAATCTCCTTTCCCGCAGGCAGGCAATGAATATAACCTGAATTAAGCAGAGAACATGCTACACAGCCTCAGCATGCACTCAAACACCGTACAATCAAAGAATTCTGTGGGTATGCCCCATCCCTGCCCTTCCTAAAGTAATCAAAGCAGTAAATTATCCTTAGGGGCTCTGTCAGATCGGGTTTCAAAGTTGATCATTTCCCTGCAAAAAAACACAGGCTTAGTTTAAAACCAAAACAAAACATAAAACTCATGCACATTCTCCCCATTCTCCTAGGCCTCTAAAGTTGCTGTGTTGCTTAAAATAAAATAAATAATAAGAAAAAAC
Organism: Toxostoma redivivum; assembly: GCA_013397375.1. Taxonomy (NCBI): domain Eukaryota; kingdom Metazoa; phylum Chordata; class Aves; order Passeriformes; family Mimidae; genus Toxostoma; species Toxostoma redivivum. The sequence goes on from VXBI01009005.1 coordinate 132,058, forward strand.
CTAAACAAAACAAAGCACAAAAACCCACATTATTGTGCTTCCCATGTCATAAGAGAATGAAAAGATTACACTGTAGTAATTCAACCCAAAATTGCATCAAGATTACTTCACCAGTTCAGCAAGACAACTGTGTCTGCACAGTCTGCCAGAGCTCCTGACAGGAGCCACAGCAAGCAGGGAGCAGAAACAGTAACACAGCCTGCCCTCATGCTCCTCTCTCTGCACCAAAGCATCAATCCTCTTCTTCCAGTGACAGGTAGCAACTTGCACTGTCATCCACTTGCTGAATTTTAAAAGAGAAATGTTCTTTCCACAGTGTTTGGTTGACATATTCCGTAACTACTTTGTTATCTTCTCTTCACTCCCTCCCTTCAAACCTCCCAGCTTATGATGGCAACACAGAGCTGAACCAGAGTAAGGCTATGGATGCAGAGAGCAATTCCACACCACCATGCTACCCCCTACGCCCTCATCTGCACCCACATGCCAGCGTTTATCTCACATTGGGCTGGAAGCTCCTGGGTGCAAAGGCTGCCTTTCTACCTTGTTGTTTGCACAGCACATAGCACAGAGGCCTTCTCATGCTGATAGGCTTCAGGTGTTTTAACAGCACAAACACAAGTTGTGCAACCCCCTGGGGATGTCAAACAGCCGGGCTCTCTCAGTCCCCGCTTCTCATACCAGCCCTGCAAATGGGCACTGAGTATTTGCTTGTGCAAACTGTAGCAACGTGAGAGGAGATCAGAGCCTGCTGCAGACAGCAAGCATTCCTCCCAGCTAAGGTCCTTGGAAATCCCCTTGCACAAGAAGTGCCTTAGGAAATCACACAAAGATAATGGCCTGTGCCTAAACATTCATCACTGGCATCAAGTAAGGCTTGTGTTTTATAGGTAGCCAAAATATCCAGCTCTCTCCACTACAGAAGATAAGCCTGATTTGGCTTGAAAAAGGAAGTTGAACCATGTAAGTGAATCCACCTGGACTATTTTTTTGACTGGGAAGAAGCAAGCAGGATGAGTGTAAAATTCATTACATTTTTCACCTTTGCTGTTTTCAGTATAATTCCTTGCTACATAAAGCCGTTCTCCAGCCTGCACCAATGATGGGGCACCTCAAGGAGACTCCCAGCACCTGCTTTTTGCTCATCTCCATCTCCTCCCATTCTGGGGGCTCACCTGTAGTCTTGGGTAAGGGTGACACAAGACTCCTCCTTCCCCAGTCTGGCCAGGAGTGCTCCACCCTCCTGCTGCACCTTGACCAAACTTGCATCTTCAAGAACATTCTTCATCAACTGCCTTGAATTCCTCAGCAGCACAGCTGCATCCTGGAGGGATCACAAGAGTGAGGTGAGCACTTACTGCAACCTACAGGCAATGAGGGAACAGGCTAAAACCAGCATCTAAACCAAAACACACCCAAACCACATCTCACCTGGGCCCACTCTAGGAAAAGGGGAGGTTGGTTCCTACAGCTATTTCTCTTCAGCCTAAACTGTGCTCCTTATGCTCGTGATGCCTTCCCTACCAGGCTAAAATTATGACTCAATTCCCATCACTGTTGTTCCATTCATTTGCTGGGAATTGAAGAAATAAAATTTCCAGCCTCACTTCCCACTCACACCTAGCTCCTACTGTTCTGAGAGTCTGAATCTGCATGGCTCCAAGCCTTGGGACAAGAGTTTGTGGATATACAGATGTGTGCAGGAAGGCCACTTCCATATCTTCCATGATTTACTACTGGACACTCAGTCCAGAGCTGGCAGAACTTCCCTACCATGGCAGGGGTACAGCACTTCTCAAGAGGAGAAATAGAAAATTAGTGACCACATAGGCTTGGTCTTTGTCCCTTCCCCTTCTTGCCCACTTCCAAACTTGTGTACCAGAGGCAGCAAAGCCGGAACCAGAGCACAGAACTAAGATGGCACCTAGTTTTATCCCAGGCCTCAAGCTGACCTTTGTACCAGCTACAGAGCTCTGGAGCTGCTGAGAATGCACCCCAATGCTGGAGCAAGCACCAGCTGGAGAGATCTCCTTGGTGACACTGAGGAGTCAGACAATGAGTTTCCAGACCCACTGAAGCCTCTATCACTTTATGAGGATTAGCTTCTACTAGTACTGGGAATACCCTGCTACTACAGCTTGCAAATTCAAAGCCACAGCTTTTCTGCAGCTATACAGCCTCATGCTCTCTTCTGTCTCAGGTCCACCTCTGATCCAAAGTGAGGGACATGCTTACCTCAGCCTTTTCTGGTAATTTTGCAGATTCCACTTTATTAATAGCTCCCTGAAGGAAGGCACAAACACCATGGCATCGCTGTAGTAAGTATTCCAGCTTCTACAAGAAGAAAGGACCAAGGCAGAGATTACTGTCTCACAGCTGACAGGAAAAGGTCTTCTGAGCTTGTAGAAACTTAGAAGTACAAAAATCAAGAGAGGATCAAACATATCAATCCAAGGGTTCAATATATCATTCAGTGAGACTGTATCAGCAAAGAGAGTCTCATCAGAGGTTCAGATGCATCACACTATACCATGGCCTAGACTAGGCCTCCATGCAGACCTTAGAAACCTGCATACTCATGGCTTGGATGGGCCATGCTTTACAGAAAAAAAACAATCCACTTATGTCTCACATTCTTCTATTAGCGTTTCTTGTAATTTTCCATGAAGATGAATCATACTGCATGAATTTCAGACAAACAAAACATAAGACAAGTACTTGGAATTTTTCTACTTTAAATCATTTCTCTTCATGTTAAAAGTAGTGTAATTTAAAACTTAGGAAACTGGAAAGCTTCCAAAATTAAGCACCTTAACCTATGGACAAACTTGAAATTCTTCCTCTCTTCAGGGTGAGGGGAAGGAGGGAGAAAAACAAACAAAAAAATGTCCAAACGTTTCATAAGAGTTCATGAGGCATTATTTTTTAGAAAAGTTAATGATATAGAGCCTGAATACTGTCAACATGCCACCCTCTAACCACTTAAATGAAGAGAAGGGAGAAACAGTTATTCCAAAATAACCAAGTTTAAAACAAAATAAAAAAGCAGCTGTTTGAATCTTTACTGAACTCCCTCCTCCCCTGGAGTGCTGGAACACAGCCAGCAGTGAGAGATTAGCAGGCAGGATGCAGGTGAGATCACTGAGACAGGAAATAAATGCTTTTTGCCACATAGCTGCAGAGCTAAAGAAGCTGAGCACATGGGTCATTATCACACACAGTATAAACAGGCATTCCATACAGAATTATTCCCATACTAACTCCCTTTGGTAATGTTTTACATGCTAAGATAAGAAGTAGCCTGATATTATGGTCCTTCCTCCAAGAATTAACCTTCTGCACACACAGAGCACCTCAGCTCTCAAGGTATTCTCAACTCTGTCCATTAAACTAATCCATAACTTCTTGCAAAGTTTATCTCCTTCATCACTGCCAAATAAACTTCAACTTCTCAAAGTCAATCCTAGGCACCAAGATTAGGCCTCTGTACCTCTACTGCATCAGCACAGGTTCACAGAAGTACTTTTAGATGAAAGTTAAAAAAAAAAAAGGGTTCCAGAGTAAGTTGGAAAAAATAAGTTAACATCTGGTACATGCCAAGCCTATCTTCTGAAGCCTGCCACCAGCACCACAGTGGTGTAATCAGTGATATCTTAATCTGCTTCAAGTGTTGCACTGTGTCACAGAACTCTGAGTAGCAAGGTCAGAACCAAAAGACCACGGGATTCTCTGGAAGCTGAGGTGACAATTCTGTCAACCACCAGGGTGAGCAAACTCAATGTGAAGACAGCCAGCTTGCGTGCAGACTTAGAGAGATTTGATCCTGTCTAGTCTTGGTGTGCCAAATAACTCAATAGTTTTTAAAGATTCAGCAAGCACATGGTTGACAGCACTCAGACTCCCTCCACAGCACAAGTGCTCACAGAGCTGGGTATTGGTGTACCATGGATGTTACCTCTGCAGGCTTCTGGCAGTCTGCACATACCCTGCTGCTTGCAAGTAAAAGATACTCCGAGAAGAAGAATTCTGAACTGATTATCCAGAACTTCCAAGTCTCACTCATGCAAGCACTGCAAATATTACCAAGGAGATAATAGCTTGCTCTGGGGAACTTGCTCCAAAACCAAAAAGATTTAACTCACTATTATACTCAAGTTCTTCATTGTTAGTCCAATGGCAACATGATACTAACACCTTCTCCTGAGATTAGCTTCAGATGTCTGTCCTCCTGTCTAACTCAAGAGCCACGGCGTATCACAACAAAACAGGATTCCATTTCACATTTCACCATATTTTGAAGGCAAGAAAGAATATAAAGAACTAATGCAGTTCCAGCAGATGAGTAAAAAACCTAAAATTTTAGTTCCTGCAGTCATGCCAAGAGACCACAGTGTGTACCTATCTTATGAAGACAGTATTAGCATTTTTTTGATACCAGAGATTCATTTGCATTCACAGCTTTACAGGAACATTTAATGCTTGTATGTCTTTTAATGCTTGTATGTTCAGTTGACAGGTTCCTCTTGTTCCCATCTGTTACCATGTCATTGCCTCTCTCAGCCACCAAAGCACACAATACATCCTACTCACCCTGCGGAAGCTTAGCCAGTCCTGGTGGCAGTATGGGAAAGTCCCATCCAGCTCTAGAGGCAGCTGTGAGCTGTCTATGTGCTTATGGAGGGATTTCATGGAGGTGAGAAGTTCAAACTGCACAGGAATAGAAAGGAAAAAAGTACACTTGTATTAGGGTGTGAGTATTGGAGGAGGTGGGGGTGATAGATAAAAAATTACGGATTCTGCATTTTGTTTATCTTGCACAGAAGCACAGCATGCAGGGTGTAGCTGCAGTACCACTACAATATGAAGGGAAAAAAACCCCAATTCAATCTTAGAGCAGCTTGTTGAACAGCTCAGTGGGCGAACCCTGAAGGAATGCAGGCCACAACATGCTGTTTCATGAGGCAGAACATCTGTGATGGAAGTCTGGCAGCAGCCAGCCTTCTCCAGAGCCAGTACCTCCTGGTGTAAGCAGAGCAACTCCCTCATATGTTCCCACAGTTGTGCTGCGATTTGCATCTGTTTGGAGAATCTGGGAGGTTAAATCCAGCCCCCAGCTTCCCCATCTCACTTCCTGGAAAAAGAATCTAACAGAGCAGCCTCTACCCTGCCCTCAACTCTCCATTCATCACAGCAGCTATTTGCTCCAAGAGTTTATTGGATCTTGATACAGGTAACTTACCTTCTGCAAATCTGTAGGACCTCAGAGCATTTCTACACTTACCAGAGCAACAAGTGCTCCTGCAGGTACATGGAAGCCAGCCCAGACACAAATTCAGGTGCAAGGCATTTAACTCCTCCACACACACAGTGTGAAGTTTCTACCTCCTTACAAAATTGTGATGATGCTTCCAATTCCTCCTGCATGCCCATGTGTTTATTAGCCTTTCCTCTGTTCCCTCCTACATTCTTTGTGTTTGTTAAACGTATTTGTCTTCTGTAGCTCTCCCTGCATGCCTGCAGCCCCCATTCTGATTCCAAATTCTTCCACATGGGGCCAATAAGGAAACAGACTATTAGCATTTGTTATTTTTAGCCTTTTGGGACACCACACCACACACACAGCAAAACTGACGCCTGTCACATCTTCATCCACAGGAGCCAAAAGGGAGCTCCTGACATACTCTGAAGCCTACAGAGTTTCTGCAAGCACAAAATTTCAGTCCGTTCTTGTAGCTTGCAACAGTCCTGGAACACAGGGAGAGGACAAGGATGAAGTCTGATCCTCTGTTCACCCACCACAGAGAAACTGGGAGCCTACATTTCTTATACAACTATAGAATACCAAAACAGTTTTACTTCCAGTGGGTGAGTTCAGTGATGTTGTGGTAACTTTCCCTCCTGTTGGATATCTTTCCAGATATTCAAGCTACAAAGGGAACCTCACACAAATGCCCATCTCATCCTCCCCTTCTTGCAGATGTCTCTCAGCCACTGGCAGCAGCATGTATGAGGAGAGGAAACAGAAGAGATGCAAAATCCCGGAAAGCAACAAGCACCCTCAAAGGTGGAGTTGAGGATTTAGCATAATGTGATCTCTTCCTGACCACACATTTCCCCCTTGTTAAAAGGAGAACATGAAAAGCATCTCTAGTTAATTGTGCAGGGCTCCTCCATACAGTTACCCATGCTCCCAACAAACCCCTGTGTTCTGAGCCCCCAGCAGACTGACGTAATTGTGGCACAACTGTCACTGATGGATGTGGCAATAAACAAGAGCATGACAGGGATCTGTTAAGCTCACACAAACACTACAACCCAATAAACATCACAGCCGTAGAGACCACAGCCACAAAACACAGAGGACACTACAGAAATTTCATGTGAGAATTAACATACATCAATGACAGGGAATTTGCTGCCTGGAGAGTTAAATAAAGGATATCAAGAGTGGCCCAGCAAATCCCAGATAAATAGTTCCATTACCTGTCCTGCTGGTGGTTTCTCCATCCGAAAAGTCAGATCTCTTTCAACTAGAAGCAGTACTCCATGAATACAGTGAGGATCCATGTCCTAAAACAGAACAGAGCATAAATCCATTACTGATCTGCCTTGGATACTAAGGAGAATGTACCACACGAGGTTCATACACAAGTTTGCAATTTATCCTTCAAAGGCATCTACAAAGCCTGGAAGGCAGCCACCAGAAATCAAAGAAGGCCAGTCTACAGAGTATAAGGTGATGTCTTTAAGGTAGGTTGCTTCAGATTAACTAGTCCTTCAATATTTAAGGAAGCAATGGAAAAGGTCAGGTGTTGGCAGTACTAAAGAAGCTCTGCCTTCTGCACAGGGAAGTGAGTCAGGAGAAAAACAAAAAAAAAAAAAAAAAGAAAGAGAACCAAAAAAAAAAGCCAAACTCAAGAACCATGTTCTGTGTCCAAGTTTTTTCCTGAAAACTTTCCTGGTCACTTCACCTAACTGAAAGGAAGTGGCTTTCCCCCGTCCACCCCCAATCCAGTGCCAAAAACATCGTCTTGTCTCTACTTACTGCCAATTTACAGTCAAGTACTTGCATCCTGTTTCTACTGTTAAACTGTCAGAAATTCCAAATACAAGAGATGTTTGGCAGCTGTAGTTCAAACTCAGTGATTCAGGAGCAGCTGTCCAGTTATAGAAGCATTTTACAGGGAAGTGAGAAACAGGCAGAGAGAGCAACGGCAGGAAGAGGGAAACATGGCAGAAAGATCCAGACTAGAGAGACAGGGCTGCCTACATATGTGATGCCTGGACCAGGAAAGCAAGGAGAAGAGCCATTTAAGCTGTTGTGCCACAGGATTAAACAAGAGTCATCCCATTTCAATGTCTCCTACATGGTCTTTGCCTCTGCAAAGATCTCAGGAACTGTCAAGCAGTAAGTCCTTTCTGGTGTTGCTGAGGCTGCAAGGAACCTGCCACACAGCAGGCCACAACAGCAAAGGAAACTTGTTTAAATAAACAGCTCCAGCAGTGAGTAGGGTTAAATATCTGCCAGGAGCAGCAGAGCCAGAGTACAGAGAGAAGTGGACCAAGAGAGACTGAATGACCTAACGTGACACTGGGCCCAATTCTGCAATTCAGGAACAATGCCAACACAAGAGCCCCGATTCCACAAGTGAAAGCAGCAACAGAGATTTCAGAACAGAGGAAAAAGACCTTTCTCTCACCCAGTCCTAAACCACGATCCTTTTAAATAGGCAACAAAAAAATCCCAACTGAAACACCTTCCAAAAATGTGACAGGTTTATAAATCTTCCCCAATTTCTCTGATGGGAATTATTCCCACTTTCACTGTTATTTGAACACTGATCAAAAGGCTAAAAAGGATTTATTGCATAATTAGGCAGCATAAGGTAAATACTGAAGAGAAGATGGAGAGACATTATAGCTGTATCACCAGCTCTGAATTTATCTGCTAGAAAGTACTGAAGGATGAAGACTGGACACAGATTCCAGACTGATGATGCTATTAAACAAATTTTTTCTTACACAATACCTCTTCTGCACCAACAGTCAAGAGGTGTGCAATCTGAGTGAGGGATAAAGGCAGTGATGGTGTAACAAGAGGTTACCACAACAGCCAAAACACTCATTTGTTTGCTACTCTTGAAAATAGAAAATGAAAAACCATTCACAGATAAAATTGTCAAGTGAAAAGTTCAAGGTTTTCCAACTCAAGAAGAACTATTTCCAAAGAAATCAAGTACTTTTCACCACATTTTTTAGCTGAAGAGAAGTCAGTCTCATCCAGTACTGACGGAGCAATGCAAAGACTGAGACAGTTCACCAGGAGCACCTCAGGAGACAAGCAGAGCTGGGAACAGCAGGATGCCACTCAAGGAAGCTTTCCTGCAGCTTTCAGTACAATCTCTTACCACTTTGGCTAACAAAACCAACTACACAGAAGCAAAGAAACAGGAGTTCCACATGTGTAAATGAACTCCTCATCTCCCAAAACAGGTACTGTGTGGACAGCATAGAAGAGAGGGGCATCAATAGGAGCTCAGAAAGCATCAGGGTAAACACAGATCCTTTCATTATTATTAAGAGAATTAGATAATTTTTTCAAGGTTTCTCAGACTGAAGTTCCAGTTTTCTGGCTTCCTGCCCCAGATGGAAAGCCATGGCCAGACTTAACAACACTGGCACAGTTGGAAGCACAGGCTGCCAGGAATGTTTGTGCAGAGGGGAGAGTCCCCATGTACCTCAGTCAGCCTCACAGTGACCACTCTAATGGAGTAGCAGGGGTTCCCTGGTCTTTAACGTGAGACCAATGTTCTCTGTACTTCTGCACTGAGAATGCAAATATACCTCTTGAACAGAAAGGTTTGCACAGAACTTCTCTGCTTTCAAATGCTAAACTGACTTCCCAATCCAATACACAAACACAGCTGATTACAGGATTAAGCCTTCACACTGACACTGGAAATTCAAAAGAATCTTACTGTATTAAGACTCGGGCAGAGGGAAATCCCATAGATACCAGATCACTGAAGGCTGGGCATACATTCCACTGTCCATGCTGCACCTGCTCACTGAGCAAGGGATCAGCCTAGCACTTCTGAGTAGCAAAGTTCCTTTAAGAGCCACCCCCCCCAGCACAGAGCTTACTGGTGACAACCTGTAACCAAAGATTACAGCATTTATCCCTGCAAAAATCCTTGCTCCAAAGCATCATTACGCAGTTTCCCACAGGAACAAGCCTGATCTATTCCTGCAACATGCACACACTGTGCACTTCCCTTCACCTCCGCACAGAGCTGCCAGAGTTCCTCCTGCTTCTTCCTGAGATAGCTCTGCAGCAGCTTTTTATGCTGCCCCACTCCCTCTGCTCTGGCTGCTGTCTGGGACACAAAGATTTCCCAGCCACCCTATACTCTAAAAAGAAGGGGGAAAAAATTATTGCAGAATATAAGTGGCCTTACCCTGAAGACAGAGAGGACAAGCTCCCCACCAGTTTACCAGGTGGTTCTGGACAGAGCAACTGACAGACTCCCAGTGCTGTAGGCAAAACTAACCTGCAAGCACCCAAAGTTGTCTACTAGCACTTAATTCCCATCATGCATTCTGGAAAGATGGAAAAGTGGAAGAAAGACTTCCTCAGGCTGACATATCTTGACCCAGGAACCTTTGCTCCCCAGGAGTCTCTCTAGGCTTAAAAGATCTCAGCAGGAAGGGACTCTGCATTAGGGCATCTGATCTGTGCTTCCCCACTGTGAAGCAGTGCTTCCCACTGCTGGGTCAAGAGGAAAACAGCCCCTCAGAATTGAATAAGCAATGCTGGACCTCAACATGTAACAGATTCTGGCACGTTATCATAGTAGGCTTCAGAGAAACTACATAAGTAAAATCCTGTGTAAGGAGAGTGCAGGACAGCAAAGAAATGAGCTCTGGAGACAGTCTGCCAGAGATAAGACACTGAGATGTGTAAGGGATTTCAGAAAGAACCCCAAGGAGGTGATCTGCTCTGTAAGCTAAAGGCATAACATAGAGCCTGTACTTCAGTGCAGTCACTGGCCAAGCTAATCCTGCTGCACTCTGGCACACTTAGATTGCCTCATTGTAGTTACACTCCATTTTCTGTATTACTCTATCCTTGTCCCAGAGCAGAGGAGAACATTGCCATGGTATCACAGTGTAAATGCTGAGGATCTCCAAAAGGCTCAGAGGAGCCAGAGATTACTCCTATGCCATTACAAGGTAAGGAGCTACCTGAACAGGTCTCCCTTACAGAGTCTTCAGAAGAGTCAGTGTAAGGATCAGAAAACCATAAGCAGAGTAATCAGCCTCTGTCAGTCATTGTTACCTGAGCACACACTCAGATCCAGCAATTTGTCTGGCAGCACATTAAACTCTGTTAAAAAACTGTAGCACCACCCTGATAACCAGGTGCTCAAAGCCAAACAGCCATCACTGCATATCAAAAAGCTTCCCCTCTCCCTTGTTTCAGAGGGGAAACTTAAGGTTAAAATGGCATTATTACCATGCTTGTACAAGAACTGAGACAGCCAGAACATGTTGCTGATTTCCAAATCAGGCCACTAAGACTGCCATGCAACTTACATGGACAGTGAAAGGCTCAAAAGCTTTAGCAAGCCCATTGCCATGTGGACACAGCATAAAAGAGAATGTGTTTGCTTGTTACCTCTGCAGAACTGAGCAGGGCACCAGATTACTCCTTCACCACAGAGAATAAGCACGCTGATAGAGCTCACAGCTCCACCCAGCCCAGGAAGCAGGAGGACAGACCTCTGAGTCAGACTCAACTCTCAGATGTGGCACTGAAGCACATAAACCACAGACATCAGCTTCATTAAAACATTGCCCTGTACTAGTTTGCAGAGTTTGAGTCCTAAGAGACCTAAGCTCTGATTTAAAATGAACACCTGCTTAAACAAGATTAGTCATCACTACAACCAAGCATCTCCCTGGCTTTCTAACAGCAGCTGACAGTTTCTATCTGGGAGTGGGGGCAACACAACCCACTGGCTTCCCAAGTGACTGATATGAAAGCCTTTACCTGAAGCAATACAGAGTTACAGCACATCCGATTCTAATCATTCACCAAAAGCCACATCAACAGCTGCACGTGCTTTTCCACCGGCAAGTAGTGTCCTTCCCTTTCCCTGACAGCAGGCAGAGGCCTCTCTTCCTCCCTTCTCTGTGGCAGGCAAAAATAATCCCTGCACATTTCAAACAGTCCCTCAGTGCGGGGGACAACATCTCCAAGCAGGATAATTCTTAACAGCATTGAGACTTGGGTATGGGCTGTTCTCAGCACTGAGACGAAAGCAAATATGGAGGGGTGGGGAGGGGTGTTCTCCCCTAACTCAGACTTGCTCAGGTTTTTTGCTTTGTCTGCAGTCTGGCAAGTCCAGGTCATCCTCCTAAAGCAGGGCTGAGTGCATATCTCCACCTCCCAAAGCCAACTGAAAGCCAGGTGGCAGATGGCGACATAAGCAGCAGGCGGAGATGTAACACCCAACCATGACAGCAAGCCAGCCAGTGCTCCTCTGCCCAAGCTCCAGGCTCACCTGCAATGTGCTGAATGCCTTGAAGAGAGCAGGAACGGGTGAACAGCGACGAGCATCCACAAGAACAGTGAGGCCCAAAGCCTGACATTCTGGTCTGCAAGGACAAAGATAAAAAGGTCACCTTTGTCACCAATGAAAATTAACAAGACTATGAGAACAGAACCTGTAGTCATGGCAGGGTAAAAAACCAGTACATTATGGCTTTGTAGTAACAGGAACTAACTGGCCACCTTTTCCTAAACAAAACACATACACAGAAACCACCGAATGATTGCTCAGCTTTTACCTTTGCCATTTGATTCTATGACTTCCACCCAATTTCCCATTTCTCATATTCTTAGAATATGTACCACTGATGGCAAAGGTGCTGATGCCCACTGGATAATACACACAGGAAAACCAATATTTCCTAATTTTGTTCAGGGACAAGCTTGGTTTCAGCCTCACTGCTTCAGAAGAGCAACCAGTCTAGAGCAGACCCAATGCCTATCTCACCCAGAATCAGATTTGAAGGAAAAAGCCTAAGAAACCAAGCATGAGTTTCTCATGGGTTAAGCCTGCTACCCTTATTAATTGTTTAAAAGCCTCAAAAAAAATCACTGTCAAAGTTAGCTTTACCTCTTCTTATTTAATCTTCTAAACGTGAAACATAGTGATGAGCTGGGAAAGAAGAGTATGTCATAGTGAAAGGAAGAGAAGTTGCAGCAAACTCCAGCCTGCAGGCTCCAAAAACAATTTTCAGCCTGACATCAAGGCAGACTCTCAACCCCTGGAGATCCTCTCTCCCTCTAGCTTGGAGGCCTGGCACTAAAATATCATGTCACAACACTATCACAGACCTGCTGCATGACTGCCCCATGATAACTCCCAAATCCTGTTTTCTGAACTGATGAGGGATAGCAAGAATGGCTTGGATTCATGGCAACACATGAAAACATTCAGTACATACCCAATTATATCACACCATGTGCACACGGCATACACAGCATAGGTAAAGTGCTTGCTGAACACAAGCCTGTTCAACCTAGCAGGAGATTCCCACCTGTGTAATTTCAGGACAGCCTGGACCAAGTTCCTAGGCCTCCTTCCATTCCTGCCTCAATTTCCATCTCCCTGAAAGGCAAGGTGGACAGGGCAGCAGCCGTCCTCCCTGTCAGCCCAAGAGCATCACAAACCTTGGGATGCTATGCAGGTATAGAAGAAGGCGTACAAGCTCAGTGGTATTGCAGTGGGGGTTTAACCAGGCCGTGTTCCTCGTTGTTATTATGGCCACTGCACGTCCCGATTTGTCTCTTGTACCTGTAAAAAGAGAGGAGGGATGGAAATCACACAAGTAATTCAACAGAGCTTGGTTCCAGGTCTGTATGCCTCATATTCTCCCACTAAGACACCATCATCTTCCTGAAATCCTCCACAGAACTCAATATAGTGTATGTTGCAGATGGTAGGAGGCTATAAACACACTTCCAAGTACCCAAATGCTGCCTCTATTTATTTCTTCATAAATATGGCTGAAGTTGCCTAACAATAATCTTGAGAAAAGCAGAAATCTCATAAATTCAAGATACAGACTCTCACCTTCACATTGCTGTCAGATGAGAGAATGCAGAGATCTGCAGAACATGCACTATGTAACAAGACTGGGCATATGCTGCAGGCTGAGCCCAGAATGTAACCAGTCAGCTTCTCCAAGCAAAGCCCTGGAGCAGGAGCCCAGAGCTCCTCCTCAGAGGCTGCAGAGTGGACAGCCCAGGAGCACACTCCTGCCTGCCTACAGATCTGAAAAGGGCAGAAGCAGTGCCAGCCTTTCACTGAGCTTGCTCATTGCCCAGGGAATAGATACAGCACAGTATGGGCAATCCAGCTGAGTTGTGATACACTGAAGAAGGAGAAATCCCTCTGCTTCAGTTAGCCAGGAAGGACAATGCTCCTCTGCCACCCGTTATCACAGGAGGAGAAGGACCTAACAGTGCCAGTTTTGGAATTATGTCCAGCTTCCTCTCCAGATGCAAAAAGAGGATAAAGAGCAGGTGAACACACCACTTTGGAAAGCAAGAACTGCCTCTGAGATTCAAAATCAGACAGTACCTGCAGTGAGCCTGCTCAAGCAACTGGGAAAGTAAGTGATTTGGGGAACAGGAGGGACAACACCTCTTTTGTGTGAAAAGCAATTTACAAGAACAGGAGCCATTTCCTGTCATACAAACTGCATAAGAAGGATGGGAGGGGGGCAGAAATCCCAAGCACAGGACAAAAACAGAGACTTAGAGAAATCTGTCCTTAACTCTGTTGCTACCATGGGACATACTGTCCTGGACCACCTCTCTCCCCCATCTCAGGGACAGGCATGCAAGCTGACAAGTAAAACAGACACAGATGGACAACCCCAAGCATGGAAAGCTGTCCCAGTGTGATCTCAATCTGTCATTAGGACATGACTCAAGTAAGGGACACAGACACAGATGGACACCATTTTGAAGCAAGGCCTTCTCCCTCCCAGGAACCAAAACTGTGACACAGACTTTCTCCTACTAACAAAAATCTTTCATCATCAGTGTGATTCAGGAGGACTTTTATCACTCCTGAAATACTGTAGGCGTGGATGCTGCATAATCAAAGAGATGGAAAGAAATTATAAAAATCTTATTAATATAATTTGTTTCATAAGATAAGGGGACCATCACAAAATAAAATAAAAAAGCAAAGCCCTCAATTACTGAAAAAAAACGGCTCAATAACCAGGCTCAGTAAAAGCTTTCTAATTCTGTAGCAACATCTTCTGTCCATTAGGCAGGTTGGGCATCACCAGAATTTGATTAAACCTTGAACTTTCATCTAGTAGTCTGGGAATTGCCTGACCAGGTCAAAAAAGCAACCACAGTCACCAGGGCAACAGTGACATAACCCAGATCATTCAACAGTGGCATAACTCAGAGCAGAATCCAGAACTGAAACTATCCTGAAAGCTTTGGCTAACTCCATCAGCAACTAGTTTATTAATTAGCTCCTAGTCACCATTCATTATAGAAGTTCTTTCTAATGTAATTACTTTATCATTACCACTGACTAACATGAAGCATTTAACTGGGTGGTGAGTACATTCCCTCAGGTGTGAGGATTGCCCATTGAAACCCCAAAAAGACAGAGAGGTCAATCAAATCTGATAGTGCTTTTACAGGAAACACAATTCCTTCCTTAGAGAAAAACCTCCTTGGAAGCAGTATCAAACCCAATCCTTGCTTCCTGCAGGCACTTGAAGGGCATTTGATATCCCTTCATCACATATTCAAAGGCTTTTGTCTCATTTAACGGCGGTACATTATGATAGGAATTTCTGACAAAGGGAGTATTAGGTAACACGGTCAGGCTCCTGCAACAGCATGGACTGAGACCTTCTCTGAAAGACCCTCTCTAATCCTGTAACTTTTTGGGCTGTTACATACAGCATGAAAATGTCCAAACTGATCAGCCGACCAGAAGATTAAAAACCCTCCTCTGGAATTGTGGTAACAATTCATCTCCTAATGTAAAGTTACATTTATGTATGGATGTACCATCATTCTGTCCTGCCCTTGGTTTTCCATTTCACCTTCTTTCAGAAACTGGAAAAGTTTTAACTCCCTTCTTCCTTCCTGGCACAAAAGTGACTCCACCTCTTTCTCAACCATTCTATGAGATAAACAACTTTCCAGTCTGATGTTTTAAGACACCCAGTTTGGTTACAAGGAAGGGCTGTCACCTTTCTCTGCATCACCTCTATTATTTACTATTTCCTTTTACAGCCCTAACTATTTAGGAGGCATCACCAAGTATACAGAGGTAAAAAATCAGTCTCTTAATCTGTCTAGTCATCTCCTCCCCTTCACACATCTGAGGTCAAAGAGTCTTGTAGACCCAGCACCACCTGTGCTGCCTTTCTGCTCTCCTTCCCAAGTCCTGCACACTGCACAGGTCTGCCTGACCTCTCCTCTGAGGCTGGGCTCTCTGCCCAATTTTCAACTTGTACGTGGCCCCTGAGCTGATCAAATGCAGCTCCTCCTACCCCACACTGACCAACCCTCTTGCTGACTCTGAAAGGACAAGCCCACAGGGGCTCTTTACACAGAGCTGCCAAATGCTGCTTCTCACTAGAGAGGTAGATCTTACTTCCTCTGCTTTACTTCATGTTTGGTTAAACACAAAGACATCTTGTGTGGGCCCTGTACACCAAGCAATCCTGGCTGCTCTGTCCAACAGCCTAAGCTCTGTTCACCTCTCTGCCAGTATTCGTCCCATGCAGAAATTTTATCTGCAGCTATTTGATATTCACTGCTCTATCAGATGCAAACACTGAGTAACATTTGACCTACAGCCCAATTCTAGCAGAATAATTCTGGAAGTTCTCCCTTGATAGCTAGTTTTGTCATTTGCAATTTAGCAACACTATCGTTCACCCTAGACATTGCTCATCCATTTCACTGGGACACTCCTTTCAACACTATGTGTCATGAAATCAAATGTTTTCTAAAAATCTATTATATCTAGGTGGCTACATTTAACCAACCAAACTTCTAATTACCAAGAATAAAACTGGTTTTCAAGAGTCCTGTCAAAAAGCATCTTCCACATTCCTATCCTTTAATTATCTACCAAGTGAATCAAGTTCCTATTCTTCTAACCAGGTCTGATGTCAGGCCCACCAGCCCATCATTAGCTGCACCCTCACTCTGCTCTTTTTGAACTCCTGGTATGAGCCCACAGATTTGGCATTTCTGACTCATACACACTTGTTTAACATTTTGAGACTCCTGAGAGCAAATTAACACTAATGGGAGGGAAGTGCTACTTCCTGTCCTGCCCACTCGGAAACTTCAGAGGATTCAAGAAGTGGAATTTCTGAAGAGGTTTGAGGTGAAAGAAACAGAATTGGCACCAGTCTCCAGCAGTGCAAAAGGAGGCTCATCTCCCTTGCCCTCCTGCAAACCACATTTCCAAGTCACACTCTGGCTCAGCCACTCACCAGGCAGGTAGGCAACTCCACTCCTGAGCACTTCCGGATTCACATCCTTGACTATGGTAGGTGCAAACTGACCACCCCAGGCAGTTCCAGAAGTTGGGGATGTCGGTGGAGTAACAGGTGGTGAAGTTTCCTCCAGGGCACTGCTTTTACTCACTGCTTTCAACACACCTGTGCCAGTTGCCTCTTTTCTCATCTCTGTTTCTTCTGACATCATCCCTGTAAGAGAAGCAATAAACAGAAGCTCAAGCAGAGTTCCACTCAAAAGGTCCCAGGTAAGTACCAGACTGGGGAGGGACATGCTCCCAGCCCCAGCACTCTGCAGCTCCTCCAGTAGCCAGCAGCATGCATGTTCCAAAGTTGATTATAACATTAATAATAATTACTGCAATTCTAACAAAAAATAAATTTATTGTAAATTTGAAAAGTATAAAAGCTCAATTCAGATCGGGATTACTGTAGTCCAAGTCCTTCTTAAAGGTAACATATCAAGCAGTACATTGCTCACAGCCTGGAAGTCTGGCATAGTGCAAGTCTCTGGCTGAGCTCCAGCATGCTGGAGTGATAAACCAGCTTCTGACAGGGAGGGCTACTCCATCAGGACAGAATTACTCCCTCAACACTGCTTTCAGATTAGTTCCTGAAAATATGAAGTCAACTGGAGGCTGACAAATCAGCGGGAAATTAGCCAAAGAGACCTTGTTCTCCTCGTCCAGCCTTTTTTAATTAACATTTCATGTGGAAGTCAAAAACCCATTTAAAAACATTGAGGAACAGGATGATTACACCAATCAGCTCCTACTCAAGAACTGCAGAAAATGCTTCCTTTGTCTGACACCTCAGCTCTAAAGTACAAGTTATCAGAATCAGTTAATTCTAAAATTAAGTATCTTGGCTGCTACATGGAAACTAAGGCTAGTTCTATCAAGTTTCAATTTTTATGTAAAATTATCTAGAAAGAAGAAAAAAGTATCTACCCACTGTGCAAGAAGTATTATTCCCCATTTCCCAACATCACAAGAATTAGAAGCCAACAGTGCATCTTCAATAATAGATCTTTAGCATCCTAAGTACACAACTAGGCTATCCCTGTTGGCAGAAAGCTATACTAAATGAAAAGCTATACTTTACTACAAATCCTGATACTTCAGTATCTACCAACAAAAATATCTACCCTTCTTTAGGAAAATAAGAGTGGAATATTTATTTGCTTGCTATGAAGTCAGGCATTTTAATTGCTATTTAAAATTTAATTCAACCATCCTACCTTCCTGCTGCATCAACAATGTTGACACTTGACTCAGTTTATTTACTAACAGATTCCAATACTTCATTAAAGAGCAGGACCAGGAACAAAGCAATCCTTGAAGTGGCTTTCAATACAAGTTTTAGCAGTGAAGGAGATTTACAGGTTGAGGCTTAGCCCCAACTGCTTTCAAAATTGCTAAAATGGGTGAGAGAAGTGCCCTGAGCAGCATGGCTCACTGCAATAAATCATCCAACAGTGGAGGGAACTAGGAGGAGCTCCTGGACTCTGCACCATCAAGGCTGTGACAGAATAGCTACTCATTCTTCTACGGTAATACCCCTGGTTGAGGAGCATCCCTGGGATCCAGCTTGGCATCTGCTACATTTGGCTACATAAACTGCTGTGATGGCTTCAGGGCTCTGCCCAGTTCTGGGCTGTACCAGAGCACCCCTCTGTTCCTAAGGCTACCTCAGCCTCCACTTCCCAGTGGTACAAGAGGTCATCCACTTCAGACAACACTGTTACACCTTCCTGAAGCAGCATTTTAGAGGGGCACCGATCTACTGTAGAAAGGGGATCTTGAACATCACAGAGTCATTGAAGTTGTGCCCAAAGGCTTCATGTGAAGAGCTGGTAGACTTTCTAGAAGAACATGGAATCGCCTTATCAATAAGCTGTAAGGCCTGCCAATAAGAACTACACAGTTTGTAGTAAAAGGGTCTGGATTAAATGACAAAAGACTGCAAAGAGGACCAAAACGTGAGATTTAAAGACAACAAGAAACAGAACATAGCTGTGTTCCACATAGGGTTACACACCAGAGCAAGGGAAATACATAAATGTATACGACAGTCCTGTCTTGGATATCTCTTAGGAATGAGGTAGCAGCTCCCAAAAGGTAGGAGAGAAGCATTTTGTTCAGCCCACCACATACAGTCACTGTGCTGGGGCTTTTCAGCCCTGAGGAAACTTCACTAAAGATGTGCAGCCTCCAGACTAAGTACATCTTGCCCAAACAAAACTCTTCCCCCAGCTTCTGAAGCCCAGCTCAGATCTGCAGATGCCAGCTCTCCCAAACAGGCCCAAGTACACTGTTTGTTATTTGCAATCTGGGGCGGAGGCACTTGCTAAAGCGGAAATTGTAGAATGCGGAGGATTACATCTAAAAGCAAATTGAGAACAGGGACATCTGAATTTGCCGTGTTTGCAGGTTCCACCTTTCCCCGAGGTTAAGGAAGTGGTAGAGGAGGATTTGCTTGTGTGCATTTCAAAGAGACATTAGCATTTTCCCTGCAAACTGCCCCAGCACCAGTATCACCTATGCTAACAGCAGGCAGTAACTGGGACCAGGAATGGAACGCCCTAACAGGTGCTGCTCAATATGCCCCAGTGTGGCTTTGCAGCCTATTTCTTGAAAATCAAGATATTTTCCACCCACAAAATAGAGGAATCCTCTCCGGAGCTGCAAAGTTTCAAAATCCACTTTTATTTAGATGTTAGTCATTAGGAAAAATCAGGAATCACATTATCTGTGAATGGAACCAGTGTAAACTTTAAGCCACCAACTCAAAATAGTTCACATTTGACTTCAGACTTTTTAGACTCTGTTTGTGCACAAAATAAGCTCACTGAGAATGGAAGTAAAGGGAGAGAGTTAAGGGATAAGGAAAAACCTGCAGACACAGCAAACTCAGACGCCCCAGTTCCGAATATGTATTTTGACATAATCTACAGTATCTGCTGTAACAAGCAAGCTCCTCCACCTCACACAGAGCAAATTGTGTCTCTGCCCACTGCTGCTGAGGTGTGAACTTCAGCTCTGAATTGACCCAGTAAAGCTTAAGCTTTGTTGTTATTTATAGTTTAGGCAAGATACCCAGAGTTTCCAATCATAGTAGCAAAATGACCTCAACAAGATACAGAGAATTTAACCTACAGAACTCTGCCTTGCTGGAAAAGTAGAGCCCATTTGTAGGACATTTGCTTTGCTTTGTAATTTTATCTCTGAATTATCTTATAAGTACATCTCCGAGGGTTTAATGGGGCTAGATAAGGGGATGGCCTGTTTGGATCTCAAAGCAATCAAATGTAATTGAATGGATTAAGCTTTTTATAGTGCCAGCTATAGTGTTTAAGAAATACTGCCAGCATTAACAGATACTTGAGCTGCCTTTTACCATAAAGAGTTTATTTGGTTAGTTTGGGTGGTTTTCCTGGCAGTTTAGATTGTTCCTTTTGATTTACAAGCACTGAGATAACAAGGTTTGCTTTTTTCTTAAACTGTAATGCCCAAGTTTAACATCAGTATACTTGAGCCACGAGTGTCATTCAGCCAAACCCCCAGGATTAATTTGTATTGCCTTTCATTAAAAATAATCTCTGTGTGTACCCCAGAGGGGTCCATCACTGCTGAAATCTCCAGCAGCGGCCAAGATTTAGTCTTTGGACCAGTGAGAACATCAGGTTTATCTCACAACGAGCTAGACCTGGCTAATTTTACACAGAAGAGATGGAAACACTGAACAAGCAGCCACTGGACTCATGAGCAAAGTGTCCACCCAGCACTAAACATAGACCAGGTGTTCCAAGGCCTGGTCCTAAGCAAGCATGAAATCAAGCCAAGTTCAGCTCGGCCAGGGGAATGGATGGTTATTGGATAGTTATTTCCTGGCATATATCCCCCAAGATGCACAGATAGGCAGAAGGTGATTTTTTTTTTCTGCTCATGGTGATAGATGCTCAGAGAGATGTGCACTGCAGAAACAGAAACTTTTGAGCTGATCCCTCCATTTCACACAAGAGAAATGCTCGTCACTTCAGAAGTATCAGAAATGCCTGGAAACCCTGGGGCTGCCTAACTATGGAATTAAATTAGTTTGATGCAAATGTTAACGAAATTTTATTTTAATCAATGGACACTAATTTAGCTCCATTAGGAGGTCACTAAGATATGAGGTAAAATGTGACTTTTGGACAGTTGAGAAGCAGGTATGTGTGGCAGTCAAATGGAATCATGCTGCAGCTCTTGGCCATATAATATGGGACCAGGGCAAGTACTACAGTGACAGCACGTCCCAAGACAGCCAGGTTTGGATGTGTTGCCCCAAAGGGTGAAACATGCTCTAACAACATGGGTCCGTATGCCAACCCTTTCAAGAGGCCTCACTCCAATATTTCAAGCTGGGTAATTTTCCTAGCCAGGGGTCTCAGGGAATGAGAGCTGCTGAACTGGAATGGCATGTTCCACCCACCCCTGCCGCACACCAGCTCCTCCGTGAGATCTGCTTATCGAGCTGCAGCTTTCCACACTCAGCAGAGCAGGGCAAAGCCCACACCAGCCCCATGCGGTTACACACTGCCTGCCACAGTCTGGTGCAAAAGGCAGACACCTGGATTGCCCTCTCAATTCCTCCTGAAGTAGCACAGCTCCAGCTCAGGAACACAAGCATCAAGAAATCTTGGTAATACCTGCTTGAACATTCTACCTGAGTTGAAGTTAGATGCTTAATTTCTGTGCTCTTCCACTCAAGTTAAACAGCTCCTACTTGAAACATAATCAAGCTGAAGAAAGCATGCCGGAGGGGAAGGCAGGGAAGAGGGGAGAATCCCTCAGCTCTGCAGTTTGCTGCCTAAATCAGTTATCAGCACGTACATTTGTTGATCTTCAGGTCACGTTACACAGCTAGTATTTTACTGTGGCATCCACCGCTGCTTCCTCTTGCCACAGCCATCTTCTTAAAGCCACTTTTCAACTATGAAAGACTTGTACAGTTAGACAAGTCTCTCCTCACACATTCTGCACATCATGAATGTAGCAGGAGGAGGTCACCAGCAATCAGATTAACTGAAATTAAAGGCTTCTTCCAGGGAAACTTTGTTCTGTACCAACGTAAATTTGCAAAGAATGATTAAACAAAATACCACAATAAACCCACCTGTGAAGAGAAAGCTAATTTCACACCACAAAAAATGGCAATTTAATCACTTCCCAATATTTTGTGCTATTACCCCAAAGTCTCCCAGATGTATCTATCAAATCTTGCCTGATAAGCAGTATTTAAGCAGTACTCCTTGAGGACTTTGCTTTCAATCCGTGTTACCAAACACAACCACACAAACATCCAATGGCTGTACCTTTAGGAGCTGATGCCCCAGCAGCTATCTCTGGCTGGGAGTGCAGAGTGGTAGGCTCTGTATCCTGCTCCTCAGCAGATCCTGAGGGCAGTGGTCCACCCTCCAATTCCTCTTCAATGGATTCCAGTGTTTTTGAGGCTGTAGTCTTCAACCTTTCCCCGTAAGAAGAACTTTCCTGGTTCTCCAACTGTCCCTCCAGGTTCAGCACAGAGTTCTCTTCACTTTCACAGCCATGGTTTTCCACCCATCTTTGTGGTTCCTCAAACTTTTCTCCAGACCTCTGGGTTTTGAACAAACTTGAGTCTTCTTGTGCATCAGGAGCCAACAAGTTACTGTTATTTAATTGTTCTGCCATCTGATTCCCCTCTGCTGATAGGGCAGTTTGGAGTAGTACGTCTTCTTCAGCCTTTTTATGCTCTTGCTCTTCACCATCTGACAAGGTTCCATCTGCTGGAGCTTTCATAGAACAGTGACTGTGACTAGTCTGATTTTCATTTACAGTCAACATTTCTTTAGACTCTTCCACTTCCTCTTGGCTGTTCCTTCTTCCCACCTCAAATTCATCTACATCTCCTTGGTTCTCTTCTGGAAGATTTAATGGAGAACTGGTATTTGCTTCATTATTGCTGCAGCAAGCACTTACATCTGCCACGTTCCCTGAAGGAGAGCCTCTCTCCACAAGCACATCCGAATTCTCGGTCAATGTAGTGACTTGCACTGACTCAACTCTTACACTGCCACCCTGGCAAGGGACATCAGAACCTTCCTTTAGTGTGCAACATGGTCCCAAAGGCCCTGGGACAGATACAGAAGCATCCATCAGTGTCACCTCCTTTGGACTCTCAGTCAGTGGTTCTGTCTGTACTCCCAGCAGCATTTCCTCTTTAGCAGCAGTAGCATCTGGAATCACTTCTGAGCCCTGCTCCAATGTTTCAACACCAGCATTTCTACTAGGTCCATTACTTTCTCCCTCCATGTTTCCAGGGGCACCAGGCACTTGTGCTTTGCAGCAGACAGCATCTCCAGCACACACATCACTGTAGCTGCACAGTGCGTATCGCCAATCCAGTGAGTGCTCACTGTGAGTCTCCTGCTCTGCAGATAAATCTTCTGCACAGCAAGCAGGAGGCTCAGCCACAGGAATATTATCACCCATACTTCCAGGATCAACTGGTAGCAGCTGACCTTCTGGAGACAGTTCTCCATGTGCCATTACTTTGTTGCCTTCCAATGGAGTAGCATTTTTGAGAACTTCTGTAGAAGTGCTCAGAGTGTCCATTTGACAGTGCTCTTTCTGCATAAGTGCTGACTGAATTAAGTTCTTGGAGTAGGTGCTGTCTTGTATGACAATAAACCTGTGCTTGCCTTTGGACTCATTCACTCGTGCCCTGGGCTGAGTAAGGTAACTTAATGCCAACGACTGGGTTAAAGATCCTGTTTGTGGCCCAAACCTGGGCAGTGAAACTTCTGCCAGCTCAACGTACTCCCCTTCAAGGTCACTCGTCAAGTTCTCTTGAGTCACAGGACTTGTACAGACACCATTGACCAGAGCTTCCTTTAACTGTGGAGCTGTGCTGCTAATAACAGGGTTGTCTTGATTTGGGCTTAGTTCCTGTAGGTACTGAGACCTCAGGTCTGGTGAACTGCACTCAGTACGGTCCGTGGGGAGGCACAAAATGGAACGTTTCTCTGTTATTTCTGGAGAGATGATATTGTTTTCAATTATTTTTGGTTTATTTATAAATTCAGGATTAACCACTTTGTCCCAGGGGACACGAAATATTTTGTCATCAGTGGTTAGTAAACAATTTTCCAGTGCTATGCCCATCCGCTCTCCATTGAACGTACTCAACCATTCCAGAGTAAAAATAGAGGTATATGAAACTTCTGGAATCACCACTTCTTCTACATTATGCTTATCTTTTCCCAAACACTTCACTACAATTCGTGGAGGCTTCTTCAGAGAGGGGACCACCTGCAGGTAGAAGTCACCAGGCTTCAATATTTGCCAGTCAATGGAAGCTAGCTGGATTATAATCTTCTCTTGAATACACAGGGGCCAGCCCGCATGGCGAAACAGCAATCCGCAGTACGGGGCCTATGGAGACAAGAGAAAGTGTTTTCAGCACCAGCAAAACATCTCAGCTCAAGCTTTTCAATAAGAGAGATCAAGAAAACAGATGAATTGAGGATCTTTGGTTATTGGTGTAGCTAAGTTTTTCACACTAAGGTCTTCCCTTTAAGAAGCAGGAATAAGAAAAGCTACCAACACAAACCACCTATGCAGGACAGGTGGGCACAAGTTACACTGGGAGGCTGCATCCTCCCCTTGAAGGGAAGAAGACATTGCAAAGACAAAGCAGGAGATAGGAAGCAGCAAATGAGGAAAGTGCAGCAAATGAGGAAAGTGCAGCAAAGCCACAGAGAAAGAAGGCAGCAAGTGCCATCAGCAAGCTTCAAGGAACCACACTTAACATCCCAGCAATTTCCTCATACCCAAAACATAGCAGCACTCAGGCCATGCCTCAGACAAATTCCACCCAAGTAAACAAACTGAAGTTTCATGGCTGAACTGACTTGACTCAATTATTTACAGCTTTATCACAACTTAAAAAAATAATTTCAGTGCTTTGAATTTGATTTTGTTTGGGTAAGATTTAAATTAAGTCATTATATAAGCCATCAATTCCACAATTAATTTCATCTTTTTTCTGTACTGTGAGGCTTAGAGTCAATTAAGTCAAGCATTTTGCGATATAGCAGAGAAACCACAACTGAAAGGAACTTCCTGGATCCTCACACACCTTGAAACAACAGGTACTGGCATAAAACAATTTCCTTCTTATGTTCAAGCCTTACCTTCAGCCCTACCAGATTTCTAACTCTCCTTGCACCTGAAGCAAAGTTGCTCACAGGTTTGGAAACCCAAATCATCCTTCAGATTCAGTAATTCCTCCTTTTCAACCCTGTATTTTCTGGATGTGTTCTCATTGCTTAGACTTATGAACCCATGTCACATGACCTTAGCATGTCTACCTTCATCATCTCCTTGGTGTGCCTGAAGTATCTCCTTTGTAACGCCCATTTATTTTGTCAATAATAGCACTGTCAATAATAGCACCAGCATTTCCCAAATGTGCTAGAAGCATCTCTTAAAGCTAAGATCCCACTTGTCTTCCAGTCATGCCCCTACAGTATCTACTGGTTTTCCTCTTCAAACTGATGAACTCCAGCTCACAATAGAAGTTCTGCCTGCCACTTTGAGGAGGCACATGCTTTCCCTCCGAGTCCACCATCACAAAAATTTAAGTACAAAGTTTTAGAGCTCATCTTATGCAATGCATTTATCACCCTCCTCTTCCAGGTTATTATTTGTGTGTCCCAGGCTGGTCTCACCACAGACATGCCATACATACTCTTACTTTTAATGCCAAGGTCATGGATGAGAAGCACTGCGTGTTTCACGACTTCTGCCTCCAACTCTTTTCTCTGCAATACAAACACCCTCCCTTTCACCAGCTTGTAGGCATCTTGCAATTCTTGCATAAACCTCATTCCCTCTGACAAAGTAATTAATCTTCCATATGACTCCATAATAAATCTTTTATGGCCGAGATTAAACAAGGAAACTTATCCCTCTAGAGAGAGCTGGTTTATTAAAAAGGCTGGTGTGACACTACCTGCCATGGAGCAAACAACATGAAAACGTTATTCAGTTTTTCATGGGTCAGTTAATTTAGCCCTTGCTCAGTACACAATGTTGAAGGCTCAGCTTATTCTCTCTATTTTGTTACTAGCCCTGACTTAACAGATTTAATAAAATCCCTGTTACAAGACATTTGGCATTACATGGTAACTTCTTCCACATTCCAGGATAGAGACCTGCCAGTCCTATTTCTTTGACATAGTCAAGTTCAGTCACAGCAGTTTTACTTCCGTTCATTTACTGCTACTGCCCTACTAATGTACCAATGTCCCTACACACTCTACCACTACAAAACTGAAGCTTACTTTAGTTTTAATTTACTAGAAAGGTAATATCAATATGATCTTTCTATTCTAACCTTGACTCAGAGCAGATCAACCTTCCCTTCTTTCCTCTTTCTATTACGTTAGAAACAAAAAGCCCTATAACCTAACACACAGTTGCTTGCACTTCCCTCAAAGGCACAGCTAAGCTGTGCAGTCTGATGTTCTCAGGCTTTCTGATCTGCAAGACACAGATGCCTCTATCAGTAACTTCCTTTCATCCACGGTACAGTTAAACTCAGCAAACCAAGACCATCTCTTGCAGCAGTTTGCACAAGCTGCTCCTGGCTCCAGCAGGTCTTCGGCTAAATGCACTTCATGGACTTTTATATCAAGCTCAAGACTCACACAGCACCCCAGTCAACAAAGCTTATGGCTCCGACAAATGTGCCCAAACCAAGTATTTTGTACATGAGTTTTAAACTAGAGCAATTTGAAGTTTTCCAGAAGAGACTGTACCATTGTACCACACCAATCCCCCTTCTCCCATTAGAATATCTCCTAGTAGGTATATTAAGGCCAAGGGTCTGTACCAGGTCTTTCAGGGGAAGAAGAGGCAGACAAAGATCAGTTCCCAAACTATAATAGTTTACAGGACTAAAAGGTGAAAGACACAATCAGCAGCAGCATAAACATAAAGCTGAATTCCATCAGCATATCACTGACATAGAGATTCTGTTAAAATTTGGATGCAGAGTAACCAACCCACTGGAGGGCCATTCATACACTAAGAAATTCAAAAACTCAGCCTCACTGCTTAGATACTTACTTGTCTGCCTACTAACTCATAAGGAGAAAACTCAGCCATAAAATCACCAAAACCAAAATGCAGAATGCATTGAAGTTCCTGAAAAGCCCTACAAAGCCACAGTCTAAAGTGCATAAGGAGCCAGAGTAACATCCAAAGCAGGAATACAAGTCCCACAATAGCCTAAACATTACAGAGCTTTAGAACTTTTAGAAGTGGAGCATCCTCATGCTGCTCCTGCTCCAAAATGCACCTTCAAAGGGAAGATTATGTGAAGAGGCTTATTACAGTCCCTTTAACATCTCATTTTGAGGCACAAGGATTTGCTTTTTTCGTGTCCAAACACTACCAAGCCAAACCAGGCTCATCAGAGAAATGCCAGGAACACCCTCAACACCCAGTGGCTGCAGCCAGGAATAAAGCTGCCTCTGAGGAAATGACAAAAATGGCACCAATGACAAAAATGGCACAAAGGTGGAATCTTTTAGAGCTACAGGGATGGTTAAGCTGGAACAGACCATTTAGCTCAGGATGTTACCTCAAGGCCAGGGGCAAAACCTGGTTTTTACCTTTGTGCTAAGCAGAGGCAGACCCCCTTGGAACATCCCTTCCAGGTCCTGAGGAATTACACACAGGCTGATGATTTTAATACAGCCAGCTGAAGCCCATGAACCTGTGTAACATTTAATGAAGCCATTTACACTTTTTTTTACACTTTTTTCAGAGGCTGACAAAAGATCTAATGCTCTCAAGACTTTTCTACAGTAGTCATTCAGACATGAGCTAATTCTTTTCCCTCTAGTGTGTTTAGGAAATGCTCACACAGAGCATGTGAACTACAAACTAAGAAGTGTTACTTTTTTTTAGGCTTTCTAAAAGGCAGATGAGACTTTCAAAAAGTAATTAGTAGGAAACAGTTCTCTGTGATTTCAGACTGTTAAGATGAAGGGGCATACAGTGAAGGTTTGGGGGAGACCACAGCAAATTAAATAAATTTCATAAATAATAAATTTAAAAGATCAAACAAGCAGACTTTTAAATAAAATATGGAATAGCCTGCCAACTCTAAAGAGGGTACAAGGTAGAGCTTCCCTCAATCTCCCTGTACTACCACTCTGGAAGTAAAAAATCATCACGGCCAAAAAGGGTCACAACCAAGTAAAAAAGGATATTGCTGACCACTTTCCCAGGCATTTCACACTTCACCAAAAGTCCCCAGTACCTAATGCTAAACCCTGTTCAGCCCTTCTTAAAGGCGGCTGCTCAACCAACCATCTTGTGGCTACTAGGCAGGCCAAGGAGTGCCAGGCAGGCCTCCAAACACAGCTTGTGTCTCTGCATCACCTCCCCAGACTGTGCTACACAAGTAGGACAGCCTCACCGTGCAGGTCTCCCCCTCCCACTGGACACCTCAGACACCCCCACGCCCCCATGTCACCTGAGCCCACGCTCCAGGCCAGCCTGGAGTGGGCCACCCGCATCCTGAGCACTGGAAGATCTCGTTATTAACCTCGTATTTCCCACATCAGGATCCCAACCTCCCACTGCCCTCACATCTCTCTCTCCTCAGGACATCCAGTGCCCATCAGCCTCACCTCTCCCTCCTCAGGCCGCCCAGCTCCCACAGCCCTCACACCTCTCCCGCCTCACGGCCCAGCACTCCCGCGCCTCGTGCTCCAACGGCCCTCCAACAGCTCAACCGAAGCCGCCCTGCCCGTCAAGGCGGCCCCGCGCTGCTATTGGCTGCTGCAGCGCCGCTGTCCCTCCCACTGGCTGCCGG
>VXBI01009005.1:160606-221439 GCA_013397375.1 Toxostoma redivivum
CCTGCCGCCACGCCCGTGTCCCACTCGCGGCGCCCCGAGGCCGCGCGGTCCTTCCGCAGCCGCTGTGCCGAACAGCTCCCCTGTGGGACAGCAGCACTGCGGGCCCCGCTCACTGCTGCTTCCCCTCCCTCCTCTTCACCGCCTCACCTGCCCAAGGCACCGCTGGCCGCTCGGAAGCTGCCGCGATCTCGAGGAGTGGGGAAATTGCTACCTTGGCTCCTTCAGCGAGGGCGGTGTTTTGGGGAAAGCCGTGAAACGTCTTGAAATAATTACCAGTTTGTACAAACGAAAAGCCTTTTGTTTCTTTAAAGAGGAAAAACACATGATGCACCATAGAATTAGAAGCTCCAATTACAGATACTGATCCAGTGTCCAGGGTGGGAGAGAGCAGCAAGGTCATGTACCACCTTGGATCCTCCTCGACATACAACAACGGCTGGCACCAAGCAGGACGCTGGTGACAATACAGGGCGACAAACTGCACCAAAACACACTTTCAAAATGCCTAGCTCACATGGATCCATCCTATGTGATGGGTCTGTCTCCCCAGTATTTCATTTTCTTGAAACAAATGAGTAACTATTTCAGCCTCTATTCCGTATTTTTCCTCCTTCTAGAAATTTCTTGCCCTTTACCATGAGGACTTGATTAAAAAGCCTGGCCACACATTCCCTTTGCATAAAGGGACAAAAAGGTTAGAACAAACCCGTATTTTAGGTTGTTTAGGCTGGTTGGGTTTTTTCATCTTGCAGACTTCGAGCCAAGTTTTGTGATGGAGGTGTTTGACTCATCGTTTTTAACATTTTAGACTCCCAACAGTAAAGCACGTTAATCTTGGACTCGTTCTGGCAGTAAATGTAACGTGACTCCTCGGGGCTACTGGGCCTTGTGACCGTTCCAGCAACCATCAAAGGGGAGCTGGAGTTCTGGGAAAAACACAGACTGGCAGCATTTCACCCCGCACGTCATCCTGCCAGTGGCAGGAGCCCGACAGCTTCATCCACAGGGCCAGGGAACAGCTGGGGTCAGAGGCCAACCCAGTCAGCCACATCTAGCAAAGACTTCCCTAAACCTCTTCCTGTGAATGCCTTAAGCTCTTAGTGTTCCTGATTATGGAAAGGGAGAACATTGCTCCACACCTGATCTCTGATCTCCAAAGGGTTAAGCTTCAACAACAATTTCTGAACTGTTTCCTAATTGTCTGCCTGCCCTCCCACCTAGGCTGCCATACATACTCAAGCACTTTTTGCCAGCCGTTTTGCATACGAAAGCAGAAAGAAAACTCTCCAAGAAAGCCTTCAACAGGCCTTAAAGAGCATGATGTACTCACACAGGCATCCTGCTGAATGCACTGCAGGATGTGCTTGGCTGGAATCAGGAAGTCTATGAGGTAGTGCAGTCCATCCCCACGGTACGTCTTCTCCACCACATCAAAAACTTGGCACAGAACAGTGGCTGCGGTAGCCTCAAATGGAGGGTAGAGTGCTGATAACGTACTCTGAATGCAGCCGTCCAGTGATTCCGAGTCCTGCCGAGAGAGAAAGCATTAGTGGTACCAGGGCACGATTTGCCCAACGCCCAGGAGCGCAGCCATCTCCAAATGCAGGAGGAACGAAGATCAAAGGAGCCAAGTGCTGTCCTTTCTAGCTTCTTTTGGCACCAGGGATTGCAGGTAAACACAAAAAAGCTCTCCCAAAACAGGAGTGGAGTGCTCGCAGAGTGCTGCGCACAGCAGCGAGAATTCCCAGCTTTTGCTTACGCAGCAAGTCCTTCTCCTGCCTGCGCGGGGTGGGGCGGCTGTTAGACCACACCACAGCACGTGAACGTGTGAGAGAGACAGCCATGGGGTGGGAGCATCACCAGCCCCGAGTTTTGGGTACACTCCTTGCTGAGCTAAGGGGAGTTGCAGTAGGCTGAAGCTCCTCAGCCTCCTGCGCTCTGGAGTCCCAGCACAGGATAAGGTGCCAGAGCTGTTTGGTTCTGTGGAATGCCGTTCACCAGTGTGACTCCTCGTTATTCAAAGCTGTTTGCCTCTCATGAAAGGCTCTACTCCAGGAGCCAGGAGTTTTCTGCAGTTCGAGATGCCTCACACCAGGATTCACACAATGCATGTGAACAGGGCTGCCTGTGGTCCCTGAGCACACCCATTGATACTTAGGATGCCTGATCAGGGGATCAGAGGCAATGGATTGCCTGCATCCACCTTCATTTGGGAGAACCTGCCAGCCAGAGCCTGCCCATAGTGTCAGGACCAATTCCAGTGCTGGAGGCCAAATTCTGAGTTATTGCATGGGTGTAAATCAAGAGAGCTTGCCAAAAAGTAACAATAAAAAAATATATAAAGCTGTACATATCTGGAGAGAGGATCAGGATCGCTCCTTTCTTTTCTGTTTTAAAGGGGATCCCTTGGGCTAACTTACAGCAGTGGGAGTAAGTTTTGCTACAAAACCAAATGAAAGTTTACTCAGGTGTCTGGCCAGAACCTCATCTGATCTATATCCACCTCCTTTCACTAGAGACAAGAAAAGCACTTCAGCTGCTGACCGAGAAGCCCTACAGCCTCCTGTAGAACAGGAACAACTGCATGGACATGCCTGAAAATACATTTCAGTTCCACAGCACGATTGAGAGGGAAAGTTAAATAAAGCAGTGCCACAACAGCTTACACCACAACTATAGAACGGTAGAACGAGTGGATCAGGAGGAAACAAATGGTTTCACTGCTTCCACTCCATGGCAGTACATCACTGCAGATGCCTGAGAAAGTTCAACAGTCTCAGAACAAGCCTGAACTGCAGCCCAGCAGAGATGATGCTCCTCACACAAGCCTTCCCATGTCCCACAGCTTAACGATCTCCAAGTTCCTCCTTTAGAGGGTTGGATATTTAAGCACAATATAAACTCCCTGCTCTGATGCAAAGCCACCTTGTAGGGCAGCCTGTGGGACTGCACAGGAGAGGTGAGGATGCCCTGGTGATGCCTCCACAACCCCTGCCTGCAACAAGCTGGCAGAACTACAGTGACAGGCAAACCACATGCTGCTTGTGGGACAGTACTGCTTCCTTGCCTTTTCTGCTGTTTGTCCTGGTGTCAGCAACAAGCAAGGCTAGATGGCAGCAGGCTCCTAAAGTGTCCACACCTTTCCTGAGAGACCAGCTGCCTCCTGCAATACTCAAGTCCAATGCAACCAGAGGTTAAGGACCTATTTTTCACATGTGTAGAATCATAGATTATCCTGAGTTGGAATTCTTAATCCAATATTCTTAACCCAAGAATTCCAGAAGCAAGAGCCCTTCGTGCACACTCTCAAGTGCTGAATTCTAGGGATGAGCATTAACCCCAATTCTAAATAGAAGGGGAAGGCTTAAATTTACTTTCAGAAAAATAATAACCTCTGGTGATACCAACCTGTCTCAGCAAGTGCCTGTGACCTTGTCAGATAAAACTGGCCTTCACACAGGTGTTCTCCTACCCCACCAGTCACCTTCTTGGGCGCTATCACAGTAGCATTGCTGCTGGCAGCATTTGACAACAATCTCCCTCTGACCCTCCACAGCCCACAAGTTCAAAATATCAGGCAAAACCAGCTGGGGTTGGTTCTGCACCATCTTCTGTCCCCCATGCCCTGTTTGAGTGAAATTCTTTCAGATATCAATCCCTCCAAAAAATAAATTTGTTAAGTTCACTGTTGCAAATAAAACAAAGAAGTCAAAATATTTGCACATGAGTCAGTGCATCGCTCTAAGGTTCTCACACCATTCCTGCTGCCTTAGCCTTCACAAAACAATTATTAACATTGGCACCAAATCAAAAATCCTTTATATGGTTAAAATAAACCAGGTCGTACATTATCCTTCCTTTAGTAAAATACAGAATAACCATAGCCTGTAGCCATTGCAGAGTGCAGTGCTAACTGCACTCCTGAACACAGAGGCTTTATCTCCCTCTGGCTAGATTATACCACAAAGCCATGATAGCTGTGTAGGTTTCTAAGGGATTGAGAGGTTTCAACCACTACCTTTTGGTAGAAAAAGATGTTTGCACCACTCTCTGCTAATTCTGCAGGAAAAGCCCCAAACTGGAAGTAGATTCCCACAGCCCACTGTGCTGCATGGGACTGTAGCACCAGCATCCTTGGGAGGCTACAGAACAAGGTACAGAATGAGGCTACAGAACATGGCAGCCTCCATGTGCCACAGATGAATGTGGAGCTGACACTGGTTTTCAGTGCTCCCACCCAGGATGGTCACCCAGGAATAGCCCCTGCCTGGATGGAGGGTGAAACATAGCAGTGCCTCAGAAACCAAATTGAAAATACAGAGGGTAGAACATGGAAGAGCTTGGAGCCTCCAACAGCAACAGATTGTCCTTCAATAAGGGACTCATTAACCCAGCTCACAATCCTAGGGGTGGGGCTGCTTATTTGCACTAATTAACTTCTCAGATTGCAGAGGGGCTGGAAGAAAGCACCTCAGCGAGGACTGCAAGAGGCCTCATGGTCTGTTGTGGAATGCCAGAGCACAGATGGGCAGCCTCACACATCCAGCCTGCCAGCAGGGCCAGATGCCATGCATGTGGAGGAGACAGGGTTTGCAGGCACAGGTAACTCATACAAACCAGAGAAAGGGATAGTGCCCTGTGGTTCTGAGCCTGATAAACCTGAAATCTAGATCCCATCTCACCTACATCATGGAATAATAGAATAAGTAAGGTTGGAAGGGACCACTGGAGGTCATCTAGTCCAACTTCCCTGCTCCAGAGTGCCCTAGACCATTCTAAAAGCCCCTCTTGACCCCTGCAGGGTCCCCTAGAGCGTGTTAGTCTGGACAGCTTTTGAATATCTCCAGAGAAGGAGGCTCCACAATCTTTGGACAACTTGTTCCACAGGTTCAATCCCTTATCTCAAACAGACAATGTAACCCCCAGCAGGCATGCGGAGAAACTTTTGTGACCTGGGATAAGTGAATAGCACCCAGAGAAAAGGAGAACAAGCTAAATGTAACAAGAATCCATGGAGGGGTCACTCCTGCCCCAGCACATTTCCACTACAGCCAGCCCACAGTAGTCCCCAAGAGCTGGCAGAGCCTGGCACAGGAGCCTGCTGAAAAAAAGAGCCTTCTTCAAGCTTCCCTGCTTACAACAGTGTTGCCACATCCCTCTCACAAGAAAGGTCCTGGACATGTGCTTCTTTTCAGCCACTGGGCACAAATATCGACAGGAACACTTTCCAAGCAAGCCAGAGAGCATCTCCACATGCAAAAGGAGTCTTGGGATTCAAATGATTCTTTGTCAATAGGATGGGAGGACCTATAAACTCCAGTTTACTGCCGCCACTCTACCACACCTCCCAAAAGAGAAACATGCTTTTAAAATAACTCCTCTATAAATCAAGGCACTAAATAAAGCCCAGGTTAAGGTCATGTCCGGCCAAACTGGCTTTTACTGCTGCTCAGCTGAGAGCCAGCTGCAGGGGCTGGAGCACAGGGAAGGAAAGAGGAAAGCACCACATGGGGATGGGATGGGCTCCATGGGCTGGGGTCCATGAGCTGAGCCTTGTGACAGGAACAACCTAGCATGGTCCCACTCAGGAGGCCAGGGGAGCAGTGGAGGAGGACTTCACAACTGGCAGAGGGCTTTGGTCTGAACAGTGGGTGACTGGGCTGCCCTGTCTCCCCTGCTCCCCTGCATATCACAGGAGCCATGGATGCTGTGACAAATAGAACAATAAAGACTGTAGTGGCAAAACTCTGCTGCCCTTAAAGCCCCACGCCATCATAAACTGCAGCAAGAACCAGGAGTCAATCAGAAACGAGGCTACGAGTGCCTGGGCAGAAGAGGAGCCCAGTACTTGTTGCAACCCTGCTTAGGGGACACATCTACGTCTCCTGGTGCAAGCAGACACTGCAGGTTGGAAGAGGAGCATGTCATGAGGCATCTGGAGTAACCAGAAGCTTCTTGGGCTTTTCTAGGTGCACTGATTGAATTTTCTGCCTACCTTTGTAGGCATGAAGAGAGCAACATAGCAGTTCCAGCCACTGGGAACTCCTGTCATTCTACATTTCTTTCTTACTCAGGACTGAACTTCTTCCTCTGTGGGACCTAGTGCTCACCAATTAAGTCTGAACCCTGGAGAACAAAAAGTCAGCCTGCCTGTGGAGCAGAGAGGTCATCCCCAGACACACGCACTTCACACAGCATCAGAGTATCTCTGCTCTTCTAGCAAGACATATCAACCCAAGTGGCTCAGGACAATGCAAATCAGTGCAGGAGAGGCCTACAGTGCTTCAGGACCCACCTGGAACCACAAAGCCTTGGCAGCATTTTCCCTACAACTTACCCAAGCACTTTGCTCATTTTGCCGACAAAGTACTGAGTCTTGGTCAAGGCAAACATGAAGAGGCACAGATCTTCCCTGCTGACAGCCCAGATGCTGTCTGCAGACTACTAAAAAAGATTGTTTTGGTGAGACCAGACTAACAGTTTGACTAACCCATGACTTATGGCAGACAGCACTCCTTTTTCAGCAGGCTGGACTGGCCCATGTAACATGCTGAAGATTCATTCTGCAACAGGAATTTAGTTAAAAAACCTACAGCTCTGCTTTCACAAACCTACACCCTCATTTGAGCTGCCAAAGAATGAAACTACATGTCCCAAAGTGCCCCAGTTAAATCCAGAGCTTGCCGTGGCTTGGCAGAGCAAGGAGCAGAGCTGGGCAGTGGAGCAGAGCCCGGGAGGCTGCGAGCACAGCGAGTGGTGCCCGTGGTACACCCAGCCCTGAGTCTCGGCTCCCGCTCAGCAGGGAGATCTTGCCAGGAGCTCCCGCAACTTGTGCCGGCTGCCCGGAGCCTGGCCACGTCCTGCACGCACCCACTTTGTCTCCCCCTTGCCCAGGTGCCAACACACAGTGCAAAGGCAGGACAGGAGAGACCAGAGTGTGCAAAGGTGAGGGGAAGAAATGACCCAAGCCTCCCACACCCCAGACTGGAAAGTGGAAATAATAGCAAAACGGGGGAGAGGCAGAGCTCCAAGCAGCACAACACAGCGCCTGCCCATGGCTCCCAGCCAGCTTTGGGACTGGGGGAAAAGGAGCTCACAGCAGGCGCTGAGCAGGGCCGGGTTAGCTGGTCCCTCTGCCAGCAAAGGCTGCTGTGCTGCACCATTTGGCTGGGGCTGCTCAGCTCTCAGCTGACGTGAGAAACCTCATTTCCAGTAAAAACAGACCTCTGGGCTTTCCATGAAGCCTTTCCACTTTCTGACAGAAAGCCGAAAGACAGGCTACTTTGCCTTTAAATAAAAGAGGTATTTCTGTATTCAAAAAATCTTTGGCTAAAAACAAGGCTTGTTTTTCTGAAAAAATTTGAGATTTCCCACTCCATTGCTGCAAAGAGGAGAACCCTCCCAGCCCCATTTCCTGAGCTGTTCTAATCACAGCGGCAATGAGTTCAAGAGAGAAAAATCTTCCCAGAGTAAGTGCCAGCTCCCCCCTCTGCTGCTCACTCTGAGGCTCAGGGGGAGGCTGAGAAGAGGGTGCCTGCCTTCGGCACCCTGCCTTCCTCTGAATAAAATAATGTATTATTAAGTGGTGCAGCAATAGAGGTAGGCATTCCCACTCCTGTAATTACACCACTTTCCTGTGAGATAACCAGGAACAGCTCTACCTGCTCTTTGGGCTATTGTTTTAGGTCTTTCAGGGAGAAAAGCACAGCACCCAGTTCCACTTGAGAGGCAAGTGTTTGCAGTCTCAACCAGACCAGCTTTGCTGAAGGGCTGTACCTCCAAAAGCAAGCTGCTTTCTGCATGCCATCCTGGGCATGGCTGTAAGCTGGCTCAGTTCCCCTGCACTGAGGCAGGCAGGACTGCTCCATAGCCTGTGGATAAACCAGCTCCTACAGCTTTGCAGGGAGTGGTGCTCTGCAGACGGAGCTCAGAGAATCATTTCCAGATGCCTCCCTCTGTTCTCCCAGCCCTACTCCGTGTTGACGCGGCTGCGGCAGCCAAAGCTGCTCCTACTGGGCAGCACACAGGATTATCATTCCAGGCACTGCAGGAAAACAAGCGCTTGGAAGCGATTAACTCATGATCTCTCATTTAATTAAACAAAGGGAAAAATGATGTATTTGCTTTTCAACTCCGAGGTCCCTGTTCTGCGCATGCTGTAGATCTGGGCGTGCGCAGCTGGGCAAGGCAGGCCCAAAGCTGGGTGATCTCTCCAAGTTCAGGCTTGGTTTGTTTTCACTCAAGGGAGGACACCCCAGGTTCCTTTGAAAGTGAAGCATGACTTCCCGTGAGCTTGGAGCTTTGGAGTGCACAACTACACCAATGCTGTCCTTGTGGTGGAGCAAAAGGGAAAAGCAGGCAGCAGAGGCAGCCTGGTTCAGGTACATCCCTGGCTCTGCACCACACTGCAGGTGGCCTAACAGAGGCATTATCATATGGCAACATGACCAGTCACCTGAGCCTGCTCCCCACCCCAAGACCCCTGTTTACTTGGGCAAACAGCACCTTCCCCCTAATTCACCTTACTTCTCTCCATCCTTCATGTTTTTGTACTCCAGCTTTTCTGGAGAAGAGATTTTAACCTTCTCCTTTGTCTGTGCAACGTCCAACACATCATAAGAGCTGCTAACAACTGCTGAAGATTAAAGAGGCCAAAGTAGGGGTGACCCACAATCCAAGAAAGTTGTTTTTTAGTCAGAGTGGGGAAGAACTGGGTAATTTAAAATAAGCATTTCCTCATAGGGACATGTCTTGCTCCCAAACAAGTTCTCAATGTACTGAGCAGGAGGTAGGTCTTTTTATCCATAACAACTAATGAGCCCTGCTCTCGAAGACCAATTACTTTCGATCAGAAATAGATCAAGGAGATGATATAGGTGTTTAAAGGGCAGCTGAGAGAACAGATCAAAGGCTTGTCCTTAGACATCTTCCAGCTGAAACAAGAGCCTGCAAGTAGATGAGAAGAGCTGCGTATAAAACACCATCCTACAGCTGGACACCAGCTTATTTTGGTTTAGTTTAATCAAGGGATTAAGTCCTTAATCTGAAATAACTGTCTAAGCACAGACTTATTTTTTTTTATATATCGCTGGCATAGCTCTAACAATGCAATTAATTGAACAGGTTGTACTCTGTGTGCTGCAAAGCTTTGGGTACTTTTAGAGCAACGTTCCCAGCAACAGACTCATGCTGGAAGAGCATGAGTGCTGGCAGCCATGGTTTCAGTGCCCATTGTTAGCCATGTGCACCTTTCCACCTCCTCTTCACTCTCCTCTTCACTCCTGCTGCCAGACTGCACAGACTGCCCTGCCTTGGGCACCAACACTCCGGCTGTGGCACTGTATGCCACAGTCCAGTCAGGGACCTTCACATTCCAAGTGTCATGTTCCTACAACAGGCTCAGACAAGGCTTGCTAAATCCTGTTAGATATCACAGACAGAGCCAAGAATTTCATAGGCCACTTCTATACAAGTTCTGAGACATTGCAGCCGACTGCCTTTATAGGGCTCTTTCTACAAATGCATTAAAAACCTTTTTCTCTGCTTTCAAACAAAAGAAATAGCTTGAGTTCATTCACCCTATTATTAGTGACAGCGTTTGCTCTGCTCTCAACTTCAGGCATTGGCATCCATCTGGCAAACCAACCCAAGCAGCAGCATGTTGTGCCCCTTCTCATTTCTGCCTAATGGGTACCAACTAACAGGGCACTCCAGGCAGATTAAAGATTTCTTTATACCAGCTATAAAATACCATAAGTAAATTCTTCACCAAACAGGTCAGCTCATTTTAACACCTTTTAGTCAGAGGCATTAGGCCATAGCCAGCCCCTTGTGTTCAGACACCCATCTGGGGGCTTCTTATAACAGATGGGCAGCCGCCTGTGCTCAAAAAGAAAATGATAATCCTTCATCAGGCCAGCTGATGAGTGCAAAAATTATCTTCATGGGGTCAGTATTTAGATTATTAGTTCTGTGCCAGTGTTGCACACATTCTGGACTCAAGTTAGGTGCATGAGCTGCTAGACAGACTCCCATGGGGACTGATGGATTCTCCATGTCCTGCAAACTCCATAACTGAGGGTGGATGCCACAGAAAAATTATCTTCTTTTAAAGAGCTCCCAGACTCCATATGGGAGCTAGGTAACACTCTGTGGTCCCAATATCCCATAACACATGAGTCATAGCTCCTTTTGGCCTTAAACACACTGTATTACCATGTATTCATTATCATGAAATACAAGTCCTGCTATGTCAGAGGGGGACAGAAACTGCTCTGAAGCAGAGCTGCAATTCCAGGAGGGGATGGCTGAATGCATGAGAAAGCAGTAAGCGCAGAAGGACCTTTCTTGGAGGAGCACATCCCTGCACACCATTGATAGGAGAAAGCATCCTGCATCAGTAATCAGATGCCTCTAGGAAGAGGCTGTGATGAAGGATGAGCCAGAAGGACAGAGATGTCCATGGTTATGTCAGAAGCATCAGTCTGTGCTGAAGAAGGGAGAAGTGTTCCTGGTCAGAGGGAGCAAGATTTGTTCCTAGACTCTCACTGGGGAACATACACGTGTGTGCTCAAGTTCTCCTCGTGCCCCTAAGCAGCAAACCTGGGACAGATTCAGATGAAAACATTTCCCCTATATTTAGATACAGCACTAAATGCATGCCTCCCGGAAAGATAAGTAAATCAGTCATAAATTCAGGGCATTTCTTTCATTAAACTCCCGAGTTAGAAAGGGGTGAGCACAGGCTTTTAAAGCTACTGCCTTTATAGATTTTTTTTCCAAACAGAAAACAGTCTCACGTGTCCCATTATTTCCATACATATCAAAGGAGGGTGGAGATTTAACTAGCAATTTCTAAAAGATCTTTGTGCACAGAAGGGATGTATGCCAAAACGTGGGTGGTTATAAGCCCAAACACAAAGGAGAATACATCCACAGGCATTTTTCCCCTTGATCCATTAACGGGTCTGCATACCAGCCTTCTGAGCATATGAGAGGGACCTTGTTCAAAAGGTAAATGTATTCAGCAAGATGACAACAGGCAGCAAATAGCCCACATCCTTTAACCATGTTGGAGGCTCAGCAATGCTGGGGTTTTGTTGGGAGGCACTGAGATTTGAGAAGCAGCCTCAGGGAAGGTATCCTCCTGAAGGAACCTGCTCAGGAAGCTTCTGCCACACCTAGCATAGGCTGCAAAGCTCAAGGTGGACACCTAGCTAAGGTCATCAGAACTCCAGCAGCTTTCCTTCTCTGCAGCATGCAAACCACCATCCAGTCACAGCAGTGTGCCCCATTGCAGGTGGCTATGAGGCCCCACAGAGACTCCCTCTACCACACTCATGAGTGTCCAGGAAGAGCACATGCAAGTCTTCTCTTCAGCTGAGCCATTTGATTCCATTCAAATCAATGGCTGGTTGCACCAGCTGGAGCAAGGGTTCATCCTGGGCTTCCCAGGCTGATGGCAGGATGGCAAATCTGAGCAGACAGAAAGACTTTCAGATTCATTCAGTGCTGCTTTGATCTTGGAAGTTTCAGCTTGGTGTCCAGTGATGCAAAAAATAGGATACATATGAAACCAGCACTTACCACAAGAAAGGCCCCATTTTTTGTTAATGTTTTAATGAAAGACTAAGCCAGCCAACAGAGATGAGGCACTTGGTGTGGCAGAGAGGTGTAAGTATGGTCAAACCTTCAGAACTAACAAGGGCATGTCCATTCACCTCTCTGAGCTGCAAACAAGGTACTATGAGTGGTGCAAAAACACAAAGCATCCCATGGCCAGAGGTGGGCAGCTTTACCCAGGCAACTCTCCTTGCTCTTTGCTGCTCTTCAGTCAACAACATCTGGTCCCGGTGCCACTACTCACTTTTTCAGACCTTGGAGACACTGGTTCTATCATGTGTAAACAGCCAAGAACAGGAACAAAAGGTGCTCTGGTACGAGTGCCTAGAGGTGGGTTCAGTTCATAGTTTCTGCAGGACACTTTGATTGTTTCGAGATTTTTTCAACACTTCAGTGCTAAAGGAGCCTCTAGCCCCTGTGACGTGACTTCCACCCACACTCAGCACCAATGCTCAGGTTAAGGCTGGGCACAGCCTGTAGGGTGGTTCAAATTTTAAACAGATTGGTTGCAGACAGAGTTACATTTGAGATGCAACTAGAAAATGAGGCTCTGTGAGCTGAGCACTGTGCCTGTGCTCTAGAATTTAGAGGCAGACATGCTGGCTGTCTTGTCTAAAGTGACCAGCCACGAGATGCTGACAAGGCTCACATCTCTTCTGCTAGCAAGGTATGCCTTCAGAGCCAACTGCCCATGGGGATAGGTGGCCAGCAGCACTGCCAGAGGGGACTATGCTACAGGATGCTGGTTTTCAGAAAATCAGTGCTGACACTCAGAATAGAGTCCTCCTTGGACACCTGCATTGTCTCACTGTAAGCATCTGTTGTCTTCCATTCCCACATGGTACTAGAATACATTTGGCAATTTCTACAAGGAGATACCTAAATGCAGCTGATCCGTCATCTGCATTTAGTCATTATTTTTATTGTTACAATGAACAGCATGTTCACCTGCCCAGTGCTTTTGAAAAGAAGCTGGGAAAAATGCAAGTTGTCAACCTTGTTACCCCAGAGGAGGTGCTTTGAAACTGCTTCCATGTGCTTAGGATTATGTCTCTGGACTTTGTCTGTGTTCCAACATCTTGCTCATGGTTTTGGCACAGAAATAAAGAAAGAAGATCCCCAATGCTTAAAGCTCTTTGTGATTCCCAGACTCATTTCCTTCCCACCCTGGGAGAAGACATAACTGGAGGATAAAAGAAAGACTATTTTCTGCTGAAACCCATCCTCTCTCCTACCAGCATAGAGATGCCACCAGAACTTCTCTGCAGGAAGCACCAGGAAAGGTGAATTCTGGGAATATCAGGGAAAGTAGATAGATCCCAAGTCAAAAAAGCCATGATGGGTGAGCAAGGTAGACAGAGTCCAGCTAGGCTCCTGCCCTGCTCTCCCATGGGGTTTCCACAGCTCCAGAAGTCACTTCTAGTGGAAGTGGGCTACTTTGGCCTAAGCTATCTCACCCATTTGGTGCTTTGGGCATCTCCCAGCTGCCACAACCTTATGTACCCATACATACATCAGCTCTAACACTGAAACCCCATGAAGAGGAATCACCTGCCTCACAGAGAGCAGGGCAGCCAGCAGTGGTGCTTTGCCAGACCTCCAT
The DNA here is from genome assembly GCA_013397375.1 of Toxostoma redivivum. Lineage (NCBI taxonomy): Eukaryota > Metazoa > Chordata > Aves > Passeriformes > Mimidae > Toxostoma > Toxostoma redivivum. The sequence goes on from VXBI01009005.1 coordinate 173,832, forward strand.
CAGGAGCCAAGTCTTCAAGAGTCCTACAGGCTGCTGGAGGCCATGGAAGGTCTCCTGCAGGCCAGCAGACTGACACACATTCACTGAGATCCAAATCTTTTGCCTGCAGGGTTTGTTTGATTTAGCAGGACACAAAAAAACTCAAGTTAATCAGAACAGCTTGGAAGTACAGTCACAACTTGATTGTTCACAGAAATGCACCTCCCAAAATGTAGATTGGTCTACCACAGCATTGAGAACAGATACCTGCTATGGACCAGAGGTGTCCACGATGTGGCCAGCCCTCATAGCTGGGTCTGTTGCAGCTTGGCCTCTGGTTCCTATTCCTTCCAGCTGCATTCAGCTCCTAAGAGGCACACGATCCCTCCTCAGCAGTGATACACAGTCCTTGAATGTCCAACCACCTGGACTGATCATGGCACTCCTCCACACAAAGGCCCCTGCTTCAGACAGCTTTTGCATCACACATTAAAACAACACCAAGGAGGGGGGCTGAAGCACTTGGGAATCAGAAAGACACCTCCAACTTGAAGGAGCAGAGTAGCAGCAGCCAGTCTTTGCCTCTGGCCTCCCAGGGAAGAATTTTACAAGCACTCTCCAGCCCATATGGTAAAATGCAGCCCATGAGACTGCAAGGGATGGCCCCAACCCTGCACAAGCAGTGCTCTCCTTTGATATCAACTTCATATAACCTGCATAGACCAAATATTTCTAGGAGCACACTAGGCATGGGATAAGGGAAAGAGGTCTTCTGACTGGGATGGAGGAGCAGAAGTGAGATGCCTCCACAGAAGGATAGCAGAGGAGAGCACACCATGGCTCTGACAGGCATGTGAGGGCAAAGAGCACCACAGGATTCTCTGCAGAGGAGCTGGAGGGTGGTAAAGGGAAAAGCTATAAACTATTGACTTTATAAACTAGTTGAGCTATAAACTTAGCTCAACTTGCAGAAGTCAGAATTCAACTCATCCCTCAATGAAAGCCAAGTTTCTGCAAGCTCAGAACCTGAACTTTTAAAGTCACTGCAAGGCACAGCAGCAATGCAAGCTGCTTGTCCTCATGGATTTTGTTCCCTCTGCTGTGGGGAAGCAGCCCACAACACAGCATGACACTTCCAGGTGATTTAGGGCTGCTGGAATCTCAGCCTGAGCCTAGGAGCAAACCATCAGAAGCTAGACTGGTGCTCAGTGGGATGTCACCACAGGGCCAGCAATCCCTGCAGTCACGGACAGCCCAGGGCTTGGCACCTCTGTTTGCAGGGCAGTGCCAGTGTGGCTGGGCAGGGGATAGCCTTGCAGCCACTCCCAAGGAGTCTGGGTGCTCTGCTGCCCACTGGGCTCACCATCCTTTCCCCTCTCCAAAGATCCCCATGTGCAGAACTTGACACTGAAAAGGAATGTCCCTGCCCAGCTCCAGGGGTTCTCCGGATGCCCACTCTGTGCAGGAAAAAAGGCTCTGCAAGAGGGCAATGCCCAGAGCCACAGAGCAGGAGTGGCAAAGAGTGAGGGCAGGAGGGGAGCCCAGCATCCAGACTGCACAAAAGACAAGGCTCTACCCGAGCTGACCCATCCCAGCTTCTTGCTCCAGCGCTGCAGCCCGACAGGCACCTCGCAGGGGTCAGTGCCAACAAGAAGTTTGTGTCCCTGCAGCCACCGCCCAGGACTGGCACCAAGAGTACAGTGTGCCACTCGAGTAACGGGAAATGCCAAAGAGCTGTTTCCCACTCCCGGCATTAGCGTCGTGCGCTGGCTTCAGGCAGGCTGCCCCGATAGCAGCTTCGTCCCGCACAGCCCTGCTCGTGCAAGAGCCCTTCAAAGAGATTTCCTTACCATGTTCCCGGCCTCCTTTATTCCCCCTCACTTGCAAAAACAGCGTTTTTTCTCTTTTTCCTCCATGTGTGCGACGGGGCGTCTCCTCTCTCCTCCGACGTGAACCACCGAAGCACTTTGAGTTCTGGACTGTAATCCAAGCCCTCACCGCCCCCAGCACAGCTCCAACTAATCTAACTCATGACACTACCGGGGCTGAGCAGGGGACCTCGAAGGTTTCTCTGACAGCCAACTCCAGCGCTAGACGGCAGAGGGGCATAGCGAGAGCAGGGTGTCGCATCCCCCAGCCCTGCGGCGACCTCACGGACACGGGCAGAGCCAGAAGCGTTCCCGGGCTGCTCCTTACGGCACCGCTGCTCTCCGCGTCCCTCGGAGCGCCTGGCCCGCCGCACGGACCTGCTTAATGCAGACGTGTCGTGGCAGGGAGCTGCCTTCGCCCGGGAAGATCTGAAGAGCTGCTGGAGGAAAATAAGACAGGCATCCCGAGAAGGTCTCCAGCTTCCCAAAGAGGCTTCCAGCAAAATCCTGCCCCCCTTGCCTCTTCTCGGCTTGCTTTTCTCTAAGTCCAGGGAAGTTTTCCCCTCCGCAAGATCCTGAGACACCGCCGCAGGTTAAGTAAAATGCCGAGAAATACAGGGAGCGTGCTCTGAAATATTGTTTTTCTAACTTCTAGAAGGAAAACGGAGAGCAGTGACCGCTTCAGGCAACGGAAACAAACTGCATTGGGATCACACAAGAGATGTAGAGACCTCACCCCCTCCCAAATGAGTAAGTAATTTAACACGGCAAGTTTCTCCACCCCTCCATTAATTGCTTAAGATGGCCAGGGGCCAAAATACTGCCCGAGCAGTGGGGAAGGTCACCAAACAGGCCGGCAGCAGCCTCCAGAAGTGACAACAGGAAAGGGCAGAGCCACAGAGGCGGAGAGAGAGGAGAGAGGCAGGTGCCGCGGGGCATCCCAGGATCTGCTGACACACAAAGGCTTTGTGTGACGGGAAGCAGGGCGGGAAGTGACACAGAGGCAAAACCTGGGCACGAGATGCAGGGCCTGGGACCAGAAACTGCCTCCCCAGCCTGAGCAGTGCATGGTCTCAGCAGCCTCGGTTGGGACTGACCCTTCATCAAGGAGTTCACAGTGCTGGAACTTGGTTGTCCCCACTTATGGGAGAGGTCACACAAACCAACCCATCCCCAAGAGCCAGGGTGACTCAGGCAGGATGTGAGGACAGCATCTCCTTCTCCTACATGTACAAGTAGAACAGCACTGGGCACTTGCCTGCTGAAGATTGAGCAACTGCTACCAACATCTCTGTTACCTTGGCTCAAGGAGCAGAGTCTCGCAGCCTTCCCAAACCCTGCTCCACAGGGCCAGCAGAAGAGGCCATGCTCAAGGCCATCTTCAGATACTCCTCTCCCAGGGAGGACTGACAACAGTTTGCCCTAAAACCCCTTTGCATATGATGGCCTCATCGCATATTTCCAGACCCAAGCAGTAACTGGGAGTTTGAGCAGCCCCAAAATCAACCATTCAGTCCACCAGCTGCTTGGTGTGCTGCTGCATTTCCTTAAGCCAGAGAGATGTCCTGCTAAAAGGGGCTGTGACACTGACAGTGACCAGAGCTGAGCAGCTGCCTCACTGTTCAGCACCTGGCTCTCAAAAAGCCCATGCATTCAGAGGCTCCTCCATGGCCTCGAACAGCCTGTCACCTTCTCCCCACAGCAGCACTGCTTCTGCAGCCAGTGTCCATGTCAGATGACAGCAGCTGCTAATGCCACACTGGGTGAAGGAGAGCATCCCTGCCACCTCGAGTATTAACAACCCAGCACAGGCACAACCTAGTTGTTGTCATTTGCAACAACTAATTTGAGATGTTAGATCTTGTCTGTGCATGCAAGAGAGCCTTTACTTCCCCCTCATATTCATATCAGGAGGATGAGGAGCCTGGCATACCTCCCCAGCAGAGCCACTGACCACAGCTTTCAAGGTCTGTACAAGGCTACATTTGCAGAGTAGCTTTGCCCTTCATCTATTCCCCAGAACATTTCCCAGGCAATGAGCATGGCTACATTTGGCTAACCTTTGCAATATCTTCCTGCAGGTGCTTGCTGGGAGTCTCCCTAGGGACTGGCCCACTCCCAGGCAGGAGGGAGCACCAAGAGCCATGCCTCTGCAGCACACATGACTGGCCAAGACAAGCCTTGTGCTATCAGAAGTACCAGGCTATTTCTGTTGGAGGTGGATCCCCAGCACAGAATAAAAGGAGGTAGAAGACATCCAACATGCCTCTCACGCCCAGATGTTTTATGGAAAACTGTAGAAACAGTTTTATGTACTGTTTCTACAACAGCAACATTACATGTATGTTTCATTTCAAGAGGCCATGGCTGCCCAGGGCTAACCCAAATTGCAGAATCATAGGGGAATCCTCAGCTGGGAGAGACCCACAAGGATCAGATCCAATTAATTTTTCTGCACAGGACAACCCCAAAAATTATACCATGTGTGATACACCAGCCTTTCACACAACTATTTTTATCCAGCAAACAGGTCACTGCAGTTGCCCTGAGGTCTGCAGAGAGACCAGTCTCCAAATAAAGATCTGGAGTTTCAAAAAAGTCTGGTAATCAGCAGCCTGGGTAACAAGCCTAGGCACTTTGGAGCTATTCCAGCAGGCCAAAGCTCCTGCTCCATCAGGGGGCTACTGCACAAGCCAGGAGCTACCTCAGCTTTGAAACAGACACATGTGCTCCCCAGGCAGCACAAAGGGCAATGCAGAGCCAGGTAGGGCTAGGACATCCCCAGAGCCCATGGGGAGGAAGGGAATGGAGCAGAGAACCTGCGCCCATGCTGTTACTGGACTGTTCAGGCCTCCTACACTCTGACCTTTGGCAACAGGTGAGCAGCTTTTGGCTTTCCTGTCTCCTTCAGGTGGCTTGCACAGGCCTGGGAGCACAAGGTTGTCATCTTCTTTAGTTCTGAATTACCTGCTAAGATACTGTCAAGCCACCTAATTCCAGCTCTCTGATGGCCAGAAAGAGATAAGTGACACTTTTCTCACAGAAAGAGAAAAATGGTATAGGAGCTTGCAGCATCCCCATAAACAGATGAGGAAGGCACCATAGAGGTGCTCAGAGCCTTGTTCCTATCCCATTTCCCATGACAAAAGAAAGCTTTCCACAAGCTGTCAAGCCAACACCACTCAGAAGGATGCACAGAAATTTGCAGCACCATTTATAGATGCTGCCAAACAAGAGCAACTTAGAGCCCAATCTCACACCTCCTCCCTTTCCTACACTGCACTTAAGGCTCAGGAGCACCTTCCCCCATACGGATTTCCAGGCTGAAGAGCTCAGGCTGAGTTCAGCTCACCCCCAATCCCAGTCAGAGGCAGTGACATGATTTCCTCTGCCATGGCACAGGCCTAAGGGGAACATCACACTGTTTACTCATGGCTGGATCCTAATATATTTTCCTTTTTTTTTAATTGCAAAGTGGTCTTTCCCTTTTCTGCATTGTAGATCCATTTCCTGCACAAGCACATGGGAGACAGCTGTAGCCAGCACTTCATTGGGTGTCAAAAAGCCCCTCTTGACTGAGACTGACAACAATGCCACACTTGTTCCCAGCACAGTGCCACTCTGTCTCCTCGCAGGAGCAGCTCCTCGCTCTTGCACGAGGCCTGTGCGTTCCTCAGGGTTGGTTTAATTGCTGAAGTCACTGCAAAAGGCTGCTGTCTTCCATGCTGGCAGAGATCTGGGTGTCCCAGCTTCCCATCCAGCAGACCCAGGTCCTTTGCATGGACTGAGGGGCAATTTCACACCAAGGGCACTGCTTTGGTACCCACCTTCAGCAGCAGCTGACTATTGCTAAGCACAGCCTGTCCTAGAGGTGAATTACAGCAAAAGGCAGAAAATGCTGACATTAGGAAGGATGGGAGACAACCTTTGAAGGCTGTGGGGCCTCCCCAGTGTGGAAAGAATAGGAGATAGAAGAGGTATCAGTACAACTGTTCTGAAAATTTTAGAGGTTCTAATTTCAGACCCTCATCTCTTTTCTCTCTCTTCCTTTCTCCTTTCCTGGATCTGGTTTCTGGAGTTGCAGTATTTCTCAAGTGCCTAAAGCAGTACCATAACCTAGAGCTGGGAGAGAGCACAGACAGAGGTAGGAGGCAAGGGAAGGACCTCCGCCTTTGGGTCACCACTTAGCAGAGTTCTGCTTATTTTCAGTTGTGCAAATCAGGAAATGCTCGATTCTTTTATGAATAGTATTCAGCTATGCTGGAAGCAACTCAAGACAGATGTTTCAGATGCCAGATAAGGACATCTCCTGACCTGGGGGAAGTTGTGCAATATGGATGTTAGCAGGATGATTACATTACTGTGGCCAACAGCTCTTAGGAAAATACCCCCATGAGCTCCGTGTTAGCTTAGAGTGATCACTGGTGCAGTCCTCAGCATCACATAGGGAACCTCCTGTGGCCACAGAGACTTCTGAGGGAATGAAGATCCTGGGAATGGGCTGTGGTAGAGACTACTCCAGGATATATGGATCCTGCTAACCCATTGATAAGTGGATGTCTCTGAATCCACTTCCAGGCACCTCATCACCAGACCAGGGTTCTCCACCAGCTCCCATGTCCACAGACATAGCAGTGCAGATATCTCATGGATTAAGCTATACCCTGAAAGTATGTTACCATCCCACCAAGCTATCCACGATGAACCCTCATAGAATATCCTAACTTGGAAGGGATCCACAATGATTATTGAAGTCCAGCTACAACCCTATACCCCTTTAATTTGGCAGCCTACAAAAACAGAGGAAGCCACCAAAAAGCAGCATTAGACCCCATCCAGAACAAGTCTTAGAACCAGTGATAACTTTTGCTCAAAACAGGGTTTGTGAAAGAAAGGCAACAAGTGATGCAGCAAGTAAAGCTGCAAGCACCCCTTTGTACCAACTACACTTGAGGAAAGAACTAGCTCTCTCCCCCCATTAGGGAGACAAAAACAGGTTGTATACAGTTTAATAACATTTAAAACTTTATTTCAGATCACAAGTAAAGCGGGTCTCGGCTTCACAAAAGCACATCTTGGTTTAACTAATTAATTTGATAATCCGCTATTTGCAATCCTCAGGAGACATTCAGCTTCTAAAGCAAGTAATTACCACTAAGTGGCAACCTCTTTGTGGGGCCCAGTCTGATTAGGGAAAAAATTTCTTAAGCCAGAAATATAATCACAGTGTGATTTCCCAGAAGGACTGAAGGAGAGACTACATAACAACAGCTGGTCACGCTCACCATCTGAAGGAACAGAAGCAACTCAATTACTAAGTCTCCAGCTACAATTCAAGATGTTGTTCAGTGCCACGTGCAACCATGGCCTGCAGTTAACCATCAGGAAGTCTTACAGGAGGTATTTTGTAGGGATAGAGATCCGGAAAGTCCCACTTGGGGGGTTCAAATACCCATGTGTGCCACAAGGGAAAGAAGTAAGAGGAATTTTTTTTTTTTAATTCACACATCAGGCTGGCTGCAGCACATATTGAGAGAGGTGATTGTCCCCCTCTGCCCTCATGAGCCCTGCCTTGGAGTACTGCATCCAGGTCTGGGATTCTCAGCACAGGAATGACATGGACCTGTCAGAGCAGGTCCAGAGGAGGCCACAAAGATGATCCTAGGGCTGGAGCACCTCTTCTATGTGGACTCTTCAGCCTGCAGCAGAGTAGGCTTGGAAGAGATCTTAGAGCCCCTTCTAGTACTTAAAGGAAGCTTACAAAAAGAGAGAAGTTTTTATGGTGGCACAGAGTGATAGGACAAGGGGGAATGGTTTTAAGCCAAAAGAGGAGAGATTTAGATTAGATGTTAGGAATAAATTCTTTACTTGAAGGACAGTGAGGCACTGGCTCAGGTTGCCCAGAAAAGCTGTGGATGCCCCATCCCTGGAAGTGTTCAAGGAGCAAATGGACAGGACTTTGAGCAACCTGGTCTTGTGGGTGGCATTCCTGCCTGTGGCAGGGGGTTTAGAACTTTGACATCTCTTATAACCCAAACTATTCTATGATTAAGTCCAAGCTCAAAGCGTGCAGTCCCACAGAGAAGCAATGCAAGCAGGGGAATATCAGCCTTACAGCCTCTGCCCAGATATGAAGGCACACCTTGATGACACACAGTGTCTTCCCAGACAAGCCAGCTGGACTCAATACATGCAGAGTACTTGCTGGTTAGACTAGCTCTGGGCATCCCCAAGGTTTTGGCTCAGCTGGCACCAATCACTGCCAGTGTCCACAGGACAAAATCCTGCTTCTGCACTCATCCAAGACACCCATAAAAGTCTGAGCAGCTTTGGGCTCCTTTGACTTTGAGCCAGGGAGGGGACACAGAGAGGTGCCCCCAGGCCTTATGAAGTGGCCATGCTGTACACCACTCTTGGGTTAATGCTGCTGTAACAGGCTCCAGAGACTCCTCCTTGAAGCCATGAATGCAGCCAGCACAAAGTAGGAGCAGGGCTTGGATGGAAACCCAGCCTCCTGCCCAACCAGACACCATCCCAGTGCACCCACACCCTGAGGATATTTCCCCACTGCAGTGGGCTCCCCTCTTGGGTGCTGGTTCTCAGCATTCCAGTGCTTTGAGTACTAGGCAGGTGCACTGGTTGGCAGGATGTGGCCATACTGGAGAAAATATCCCAACCCCTCGCACAAGCCTGTAGGACACAGAGCCAGGCAGGGACACACCTCTGTGAATGTGGAGTCAAGAGAGCTTAAATGGTTTAAGAGGAGCTACTTGTCTGTCTCCCTAGAATTTAGGCATTGCCTGCCTTCCCTGAGAACAAAGTGCTCTTGGCTTAGAAATCCAGCTGTGGTTTCAGGACTGCTGCTTCAAAACTCACCACAGTCTCTCTGAACAGAAGAACAGGTCAGCTTTTTCTGTAGAGCAGCCTAAAAGCGATCCATCTCTCTCCAGATCCCAAGTATTTAATGGCACAGAAGAGTCATCTGTTTACCTTTCCTCCTGGCAGTGATGCTGCATGCCATTTAGCCCCACAGCACATGTTTACTGTACTCTCCGAGACAGCATGCTCACCTCTGAGCTAGACGTGCCAGCGGGCACCTACACCCTTCCTGCCCTGGCCCCTCTTCCCACAGACAAGGGAGTCATGGAACACAGGGTCACACACTACTGCAAATTCCATCCTCCAGTCACGGCCAGTCACGCCTGCTCCTCTTTCCAGGTCTGCTTGGCAGAGTAAGTGTTGCAATGACAGAAAGACATCCCCCTCCATGGCTCCACACCACCAGGAGCCCCCCACTTGTGTCCCTGCTCTGTGCCCAGTTCATGCCTGAGCAACCAGCACTCACAAGACACCTGCCCAGCCTATACCAAGAGAAGTGGGTCCATCCCTTGAAGGATGCCACTGAGCATCAACCATTACCAGACAAGGGCTGGGACACATTTCTGATCTGGAGACCCATGCCTTCTCTTCCCAAAACCAACCTAAATCCAACTATGCCCTGCTAGGAGGCAGAGCTTGCAGCTCTAACCAGGGGAGCAAGCACTCTCTCTCCAACCACTGGCTGCAGTCTCTACTCCACAGTTTGAAGAGCCAAGGCCAGCTCCCAGGTCCTACCTGGGGTGACAGGGACTCTGATCCAGGAGCTTTGATCCCCTGAACTGCTATTCCTCTGGCTGCACACTCTATCAAACTCCCATCCAGCCCCTCCAACCCTCCCAAACCCCACACTTACAGCCAGCATTTGCAGAGCCTCTACCCAGCAGATCCCAGCAGATCTTGCAAACCATTCACCCATGGCTGAATGTCTCCAGAGAGAAGGAAAGCTCTCACCTGCCTGCAGTTAGCTTCTCCAGAGCAGGCAGGCAGGCAAGCAGCTGAGTTAGCTCAGCTCTCCCTGGGGCAGAGCAATAGCCCCAAGATGCATCTCCAGCTTCAGTGAGTGCCTTAGAGAGCAGCATGGGCGTTCCCTGGGCCCAGCTGTTGGGGTGCCTGTCACACTTGGGCTGTGTTGCCCACTGAACTCAAGCAGTCCCACTGTGAGTCCTCCAGGTGCTTCTCAAAGTATCCTTAATCTGACTGGTATTTCCAACAGGGGAATGACAACCTGTTCCGGTCTGATAGTTTCCCCAGACACAGAAGAGACCTGCTTTGTCCCCCTCTAGTCTTGCTGGTAGCAAAGGGGAAAAATCTCAATCCTCCAGAAGCTTTGCAAGGCTACAGGCTGATGTTCAAGTCACTGCAGTGGGCAAAGAGCACTTTGGGGTCAGGGTCTTCTCCCCAGGGGAGTCTAGAGCCAACTCTGCTGAGTGCAGATCCAGAGCACTGAGAAGGCTCCTTATCTGCCAGGGAAGGGCTGGTTTGACGGAGATAGGAGCAGTCTGCCATGAAACATCCACAGGTGGCAATTAGAGGAGTGAACCTCAGGGAATGCCTACAGCAAGGATGCCAGGCAGGAACACAGAGCAGGTGGGACACAGGGCACAGTGAGGAGGTGGTGTGATGTGGATCATAGCTGCTGTACCAGGGACCCTTTGTTCCCAATGTGGACTGGAGGCAGAGGAAGCACCAGGAAGCAGCACACGACTGACATGATGAGAGCCTGGTTTCAGCAGGGATGGGCAACTCCCCTCCCTGGCACCAGGGCTGGAGAGCACCAGCAGGAAATATTGTGATTTGATGCCATCAGCAGCAATAACAATGTGCCTCCTGAAGGAGATGAGCAACTTCCCCTTCAGACAGACAGGGTGGAGGGCTCCTGCCTCCTGTCAGCAATCTGTCCTCTCTCACTTGCCCTTCTTCCATAATGTTGCTGCTCTCTTCCTCCTTGCAGAGGTATCTCTGCTCCCAAATCGAGACCGGGTAAGGGCAGCTACAGAGCAGCCATGGGAAGGTTTGAGGAGGCTTAGACCCCCCTGGGGTTCAAACAGGACTGTTAGACTGGGGCCATGAGCCTTTGGAGGGGGGACAAGTGGGTAGAGCTTCCTCCCCACCACAGAAACACACAGGTCCAAGTGTGTGTTCTTTGCTGCTTTTCTTTTAGAATCATACAATGTTAAGAAGTTGGAATGGACCTTAAAGATAATTCTGTCCCAACCCCTTTTGCTATGAGCAGGGACATCTCCCACTAGACCAAACTGCTCAAGGCTTTATCCAACTTTGGCTTTGAACACTCCCAAGGTTTGGACAACTACCACCTCCTTAGGTAACATGTTCCAGTGTCGCGCCACCCTCACATTAAAAGAAGGCTTTGATGTTGGGCCATATTTTGCAGCCCCTGCCTGCGTTTGCTGCCGGGTGAGATGAAGGTGTCTCAGAAATTGTGGCTGATTGAACCTCGACATCAGGAGAGCAGGAGGGAGCTGGGCAGCAGCTTGGACTGGCACATCACAGGAGGTGTTTCATGTGCCACCATGAAACTACCACATGTCTTTTCCCTCAAGACTACCCCGTCACGGAATCCCCGGGGCCTTTGAGCGGCGCTCTGCCGCACCCGGCCGGCCGGGGTTGCCGGAAGGGGCGCGGCCGCCATCTTGGCGGGCGGGCCGGGGCGAGGCCTCGGNCTCCCGACCCCCGGTGTCACCCTCGCCGGAGGGGAAATGCTCCCCTATCCCCCGATCCGCACCGCTTTGGGGGCGGTTTGTTTTCCTTTGGGCAAGCGACACCCCACGTGGAGCTGTATTTATAGACAAATCCAAGCACAGCGAGGTAGCTGCATGACTTTTTCCCCTTCTCATTGCACTCCTCAGTGTGTAATTTCCTGTTTGCTTCTAAAGCTATTTTTACTAAGGAAAAAAAAAAAGTTAAACCTTTTTAACAGTTCTATCTGTTCACTAGCAGAATAAAGCAAAGATCGGAACCTAGCAGGGATCATGGATTACTCCCCGGCAGCAGTGTGTCCCACCTGCTTGCTCCACAGCCCTTCCATCCCAGCACATGTGGCTGGTGCTCCTTCCCCAGCCTGCTCCCACCAGCCAGCCCCGCACTACAACATGGGAAAACTAACTAGCCTTCATAGTTGTTTCTTTTTTATTTCTTTCTCTGTCTTTCTGGGCTACCTTTCTGAAGCTTTTGCCAGCTTTCTCCATAAATAGAAGAGGGGAGGGATGTCTACTGAAAATAGGTGCATCTACATGCACATATGTGGTAGAGAAGAGAATATCCTGGCCCTTGGGAGACTGGGATTTCTAAGAGAGCAGGCAGGACCCAAATGTCCAGGAAAAATCTGGAGGGGTGACTGCTGCACAAGCCATACATGGTCCCAGCATCATCCATGCCTACAGGAGGGCTCTCAAGGCAGCTCTGAGCCCACAGCTCATCCAGCTGCATGTGAGAGCCTCAGAGACCCAAAACTGCCAGGGAGCCACACACGGCGAGGCCACAGGTGAGTGCACAGCCAGAAGCCAACTTCCCCCAGCCAGCCAAGGAGCCAAAGCAATGCTCTAAATGGCTCTCCACCTTCAACAGTGTGGGCATAGCTGGGCTTCAGGAGGCAAAGCTTGTGTGCAGGCAGGGATTTCCCTGCATTGCAGTGAGAGAGGAAAGCACAGATACAGCACAGCTGCTGCAGAGTTTGGTCACTACCCTGTGGCCTTTCCAAGACCTTCTTCTTAGGCCACCGACAAGATGGTCTGATGTAGACCAGACCAACTGGGCTGGTGACCACCTCCCCAGAGTGTCTCAGCACCCTCCCTCCCTGTCCAGCTAACCCACCAACACGTTTCATTTACCTTCAGGACAGCCTGGATGTGTGGCCACAGATGCCAGGAGAAGATGAGGTGAGAGGAGCCCAGCTGGCTTCTTCAGGGATCCTTGCCTTCCAAGAAGGCTATGAGGAGCAGCTATGCCTGGCTACAGGGAAGATCACAACTCTTTCATCTGGGGTACTCATAAAATCAAAGCCATGTTGGCTTCCACTCTGGCTGTTCTGCAGAAATCCCCAGGAGCAGCAGCCCCATCAGGCAGTCCTCACGGATTCCTACAGGTTTGTTTGCTCCTCCAGGGAACAGCGAGGAAGTCCGAGCCACGAAGGAAGGTGTGGGTCACCCCACCCAGCTCCTGCTGAGCTAAAGATCCCTCTGGTCTTCTCTGTCCTCAGCCAGTCCGCGCTGCAGCCTGTTCCTTGCACAGCCGGGCTGAGGGAAAGCCTTCTGGGGAAAGGCACGGGGTGGCACAGCCGCTGGGGACAGTCCCCAGCCCTGCGGGGAGCCCGGGGCGCTCAGCGCCGGCAGCCGGCGGGCACAGCCGAGGGGCTGGCTCCACTCGAGCCTGAGGGATGCAGTGCTGAGCACAGAGGCTCTCCCATCCTGGCCGCTCTGCCCTGGAACGCAGCATGGGAACCACTGCCCAGAGTGAATCTGTTCCTCATTATCCGCCCCGGCTGCCGACTGATCCCGGCTCCGTCACCGCTGCGGCACATCCCGCCCGGCCCGTTCGCATCCCTCAGCCGAGCAAATTCTGCTCAACTTCACCAGCCAGCAGCGGGGCTGACCAGGGGCAGGGCTGGCATCCCTCTCCGGAGGGAATGACACAGGGAAAACGGATTGTTCCCTTCGCCAACAGGCAGAGGAGGCGCCCAGTGAAAGTAGGGAGCAGGGATGGCTGCTTCAGGTGCGAAGAGCGGGAAGGCAAATGTAGAATTCAGGGAGGTGTTCAGTCTGATCGTAGGTGAGATGGATGCCTGGACAGATGGACATGAGGAGGCAGGAGCAAGGAACAGACTGATGGGTCTCCAAAATATTTGTATCAGATACAATCAGACTCAACACCTCTCCTGAATTCTTCTGCATTTGCATTCCTGCTGCTCTCCATGAAAACATGAGCATGGCCAAAGCCTCTGCCATGTTTTGTGTGAGTGAGAGGTGAGGAGCTGGCTCCTATTCACTCACTTCCCACTGCTTCTGCCTGTGTAGAGCAGTGTGAAAACCTCCCAAGAGGGTGTCAGAAGTGCTCCAGAAACAGAGCGGGATCAGCAACTACACATGTGAGTCAACATCACCCTTGCTGCAGTAGAGAATACAAAGCTGGCAGGTTCAAGAAAATTATTATTTCTTAATCTCGGTACCTGTGAGACACAACTGGGTCCTAGTTCCAATCTGGGGCTTCCTAAAAGAATATATATACATGTATGTATATATGTACACATACATATGTCAGAGAGAACCATCTTTAAGAAGATAAGGCAGAGGGGAGCTACCAACAAGGTGGCATACAGAAACCACAGTCCAACTCTCCCCAGAGAAGCACTTGGAAGAACAAGAGTTGACAGGGACAACCTGCCCCAGTGGAAATATTTACTGAGCATAAGGAGAAATTCATTCTGTGCAAGACTGGTGTAGCTGTGGTGTGGTTTTAGGACAGAGTTGACACCTCCATCCTCAGGGACATGGCTCTGAGCTACCTGGTCTAGCTTTGCTACCAGCCCTGCATGGAGCTGGGGTTGGACCAAACCCTTTCCAGTCTGAAATTTACCTGATGCTCCAGTGTCCATTGTGCAAAAGCAATGTGGCGATTTTAAGATTCACTTGTAAGATGGCCAATACCAATCCATTGCCCACAGCTCTTCCACACAACTGATGCCAGAGCTGCCTTGCATCCCCTGCTGACTTCACAAGTTCTGTTACCACAGAAGAACTGGAGGAGCTGAGTATTGGAGAAAGCAAATGCCTGCGGAAAAAATGTGCAGGTTTAATGGCAGGGTCTAAGAAGAAGCCTGGGTGCAAAATGACAAGTCTGTGATAGTCTGCTCTGGGATGGGGTTACTTACAGTCACAGTCAGAGGGTTGTTCTAGGTTAGAGTCTGACAAGCAGCTCCTGTGGTTGTGCCTTACTCTGTCCTAGAGAAGCAGAAGTTTGGGCACATGCATTCGTGGTTTGGCTCACTCCTTCCTTGTGTTTTTCCACTGAAGAACTTCAGTATTTTTAGGCTGAAAGAGACGACTCTCTGCTATGCTGGAAGGATCAGAGCAGTCCTGTGCAGGCAGGACACTCTTAGGTGAAATACAGAGAGTGAAGTACAAGAATAAAAATTGGCAAAGAGTCATCATCCCTGCTCACAAGGCTGGGTTTGGGGGTGGGGAGAAGGGGCTCCCAGCTGCTGACTGGTGGCATGGAGAGCCTGCACATATATTAGCTGCTAGGCTCAGATATCTGAATGAGAGAGCAGCAACCAGCCCCAGCATTTCCTGAAGCTGAGGTGTCTGCTTTCCCTCCTCTGAGGACCTGAAGGCTGCAGACCCACCTCTTCCAGGAAACAACCTGGCCCACACAGTCTGGTGCACTGCCAAGGCAATTGTGGCTGCAGGCAATGCTGGCACTGAGATCCAGCACACAGAGCACAGCTCAGCCAGTAGCGTTGGTGGTGGGATACAAGGCAGATGGGGAATGTCACAAGGAACAAGAGCTTTCACAGGGGCCAGTGCAAAGTTAACAGGGCTAGAAGCTACATTTGACCAGGGGTTGATGGTGGATGCCAGATTCAATACAAGTCAAACATCTACCTTGTGAATCAGGTAAACCACATTTACTTTCCTTCAGGAAAAGTGGAGACCATGAGATCAAGGGAAGAGCAAAACCAGCACACACCAATGCAAAGAGGCTTCTGTGACCCAGAATACCCTGAAACAGACCCCTTTAAAACATGTTTTTGGCAAGGAGAGAGGACATGGGAAGATGTGGGCCCCCAGCATGCTGATGCAGCCACAGCTCTGGGCAGAAGGGTCTGGTCTCTCACTGACTGCTCCCTCTGCACGGCCTAAGACGGCTGCAGGCAAGCATCTCTTTGGAAAGAATTTCACATTTTCCACAAACTTTATGGAAAGCAGGAAATCCAGTTAGGCACATCAAGAGAGGGGGGTTGGGGCCTCAAGTAGAGAAGAACAGAGAGGCACAGGGACATTGGTGCCTGCAAAGGAGAACCAAACCAGGATGGGCAGAGGTTCCCAGACAACACAGACCAGACCACAGCGTCTGCTCCAACTCCAGTTTATTGAACATTACAAAATACTCTGCATATATTTTCACATTATAACAATATCCTTGCAAATAATATATTAAGTCTTGAGTCATTTGTGGTGCCCATGGCTACAGAAAACACTGACCCAACTAGAGATTTAGTATGGCCCAATATCAGAAATCAAAACTAGAATAAGTCATACCAGAAATGCAAAACTATTTAAAAACCTTTTAAAAACCTCATGCTCATCTGGTGGAACAGGTACAGAGCTGGAGGGCCTCTGCTGAGCCCTGCTGACAGGGCTGGGGGTCCTACCAGCTCACCTGCTCCACACTGGGCTCACCCACCCAGTGCATCCCAAGTGTCCCCTTGGCACCTGCTGTCTCAGCACACCCACAGAGCTGGGAAAGGCAGGATTGTATCCGCTTTGGAGCCTTAACAGTCCAAGTCCCCATTTTTCCCAAAGAGAAGCAACCTCCAACCCTCCTGCTCTGCCAGTGCCCAGCGATTGTGCTCTTTTGTGTGCTGAGCAGCTCCTGGGGAGCAATTCTTGGCCCTTGGGGTCACACCAGAAATAATTCATCGTGTGGGCCACCAGCTCCCACCATCCTCTGAGGAGGGAACAGGACTGGCTGGGATGCAAGTGTTGGGGACAGACCTTTGAAGACGCATGCTGCTCACACTTCCCATCACCCCTGTTCCTGATGTACATTCATACCTGCTGCTCGCTCCACTCCTTGCACCATGACCAGTCCTCCCAGCTGATGCACCCCAGGCAATTGGAAGGACTGAGACATTGGCTGAATAAACAGCAAGGATGCTGTGCAGGGCAGCTGCCTCCCAGTAAAGGCAGAAAGCTGAACACTGCAGCTGTTGGGAACACATCCAGGCGACGGCTGTGAGGCTGGCACAGCAGGTTGGCTGTTAGGAGTCCCTGTGCGTTCACTAGTCCAGCTCCTGGTGGAGCCAAACCCCAGGAGCGCTGCTCCCAGTCCTGAGAAAGTCATGGCCTCGCCTCTGTGGTGCCTCCACAACCCGGGGAACACAGGGCTGTTGTGGTAATGAGCCTATCTCTGAGCTCCTGGCTGAGCTCCATGCATTCTGTGAGGAACCAGCACTGTGGCCACCTTGAAGTCAGTGCCTCAGTCACTGGGTGTGGGTGGGCTCTTGTGCACCAGAACTGCTCTCAGCCCTTTTCCCAGAGGTCTCCAAGTCAGACTGGAGATCAGCTCATACTCTTACACCTGTGAGCAGCCACAGCCCATTTGCCAGCAACCACCACCTCAGGGCAGCACAGCCATGAGAGGATCAAGTCTGTTTGGGATCACAGCCCTAGGAGAAATATCTCTAACCTCCCAGCTGCAGAGACACGTAGGGACCAGAGAGGAAGAATGAGGTTTGGGATCTGTGCCTCCCTGGGTGGACAGGGGCTGGTACCTGCTGCCGCAGCACAAAGACCAATTATTGACCAGGTTTGCATTGGTAGGTGCATGGGCAAAGCACACCTGGAGTACAGCTCCAGGAGGAGTTCTGGGTTCTCCTGCCACTCCTGGAGTTTATGGAGACACACACAAGCTTTGCAATGCAAGACACAGAGGTCAGCAGGTCATAGCCTATCTGCAGCTCTCAGCCCCTTCCCAATCCACAGGGTGCCTCAGAGGTGGCTTGCTCTGTTGAACATCAGCCACCTGGGCTCTGCAGTGGGTGGCATCCTGCCCTGCTCCTCTGTGGCCATCAAAGGCTGCAGCTCCTGCTGCTCAGGACCGTCTGGGCTGCTGTCACTCTGTGACCGGCCGCTCTTGGAGATGTGGCTGGGGAATTGGAAGCAGGAGCTCTGCTCTGGCATCGCCTGGCTTGCAGACTGGGGTTGCTCCTCCAGCACAGGGCAGGCAAATCTCCTGTGCTGAGGTCCGCTCTCGATGCCTGGGGGGGAAGCAATGCTCTCCAGGGAGGAGATGCTTTGGTTCCACGCCTTCTGCATATCCACTGGCACAATTTTGGTGGTCTCCGAGGAGACATAAACAGCCAGATCAGCCTGGTCTCCTTTCCATGGCAGCTCCTTCTCTGCCAAGGTTGGCGATGGAGGGATGATGCAGGGGCTGGGGCAGACATCCAGGCTGCCTGGAGATGCAGATGGAGGGACAGTGAGAGGGAGCTTGCACAGCTCTCAGTCTCTCCTTGGACCCTGCAAACATTGCAGAACCAACCACTACTAAATGGCCATAGAATCCTAGAATATCCTGAGTTGGAAGGGAGCCACAAGGATTATGGTCCAATTCCTTTCCCTATGCAGCACAACCCCAAGAATCACACCATGTGCTGGCCCAGGGATGCAGGACACCAGGAGGCTCTGCCATGCCCCCAGAGGACAGTGATTCTCCCATTTGTGCTCTGTTGACTGGTTTTGCCCAGGCCAAGGCAGCTTTGCTTCACAGGCAGAGGAAGGACAAGCTACCCAACGGTGGCTGCCCTGGCATGGAGCATTGGTGCCTACCAGGAGTTGTCTTTCCCTGCAGGACCTCATCAGTGGCTCGAGCAACGAACACAATCCCCTCATCATCCTCTTTCTCCGTCTCCGAGCTATCACTTTCCTCCTCCTCTGAGCTGACCATCACCAGGACAGGAGCTGCAGGCAGATGGAGGGGGTTGGTTTGGTGCTACAGCAACCCTGGGTGCTGTCATCCCACTGAGCTGGCAGTGGGCAAGCACAGCAGGTACTCCCATCTCATGCCACCAGGTCCCCTTGACAGGACCTGCCATCCTCACCTGCCACTGGCCTTACCTGCATCCTGCCAGGGAACATTTCTGTGCGTCTTCCCATTGGGTGCCTCTTTGGTCAGAGAGATGTTCTTCTGTGAAAGAAGAGGAACTGGCTGGGATCTGCCCTGTGCAAAGCCCTAAACCCCATAGGTGGTCCTGCGAGCCAGCCAACATTGGGCATGCAGATTCCCACCCTGGCTACATGGCAGATGGTTTCTAGCCCTTAGGCTTTGCATCTTCATGGCCCCACAAGGAACTGCTCAGCTGTAATGGCTTCAAAAGCCTCCAAACAAGAAGACACCTAATGCTCAATTTGAGGTGCAGTGCCACACTTCTGAGCCTGGATCTGCACCAACATCGAGGCTGCTTTATGCTGAGTGCTCTTTCAAAATGAACATGAGGCTCCTCCAGGGCTTTGCTCAGTGAAGAGCCACCCCACAGCACTGATGGCATGCTGGGGACACAGGGACACACAACGCCTGCATGCTCACATGCAAGAGGACTAAGAAGAGATGAGCTGCTTTCCCCTCTGGCTCTGGAGCTGCTGATGCCCTGCAGCACCTCACCTACACCCCAAAAGGACCTCTCTTACTGCATCCTGGGGTGATCAAATCTCAAGCTAGGAAAAGAAGAGGAGCTTGGGGAGGACCTGCCTTTTTCCTGCCTTTTTCCTTCAGCCTGGCCTTGCTCTTGGAGGAGCAGACATTGTGCTTTGTGGACTTGAAGGTCTCCAGACGCCTCTTCATGTTCTGCCGGAAGATTTCTTTATCTTGGCGCTCTTGTTTATCTGGAGAGATGAAGTGACGGCTGTAGCTGGCCTTGTACTGGCCGAGGGAGAGGCAAAGAGACACAGGGTGAGCAGCTGGCCCCACAGAGCATCGTCCATCCCTGCTCCTCCTGCAGGTGCTGCTCCCCTCGGGGTCAGCGCACGCCTGGCCCGGGAGTGCTCACCCGCCGCCGGGGCTTGTAGAGGCTCCCTCGCAGCACGTGGTGCATGGCAGCGTCCTCCTTGTCCCGCCGGCTCCGCACCGTGTCGATCACCTGCAGGTCCAGGCACGCGCCGCTCCCGCTCTCCCTCCTGCCAGGAGATGGAGATGGATGGGCTGGGCTCCATGCCTGCATTGTGCCCTGCCCTGGTGCAAGCCGCCCCCAGGGAACAGGGCAGCTGTGAGGTCCAAGGAGCTCAGAGGGATGGGTGTACTCACAGGAGGTTTGTGACTGATGACTCTGACATGGATGTGCGGCTGGGCATGGAGGGCAGTGCCAGCTTGGCAGCCGAGAGCACGTGGCCACCCTGGGAGGTGGGAGGACAAGGTTGGCATCAGGACAGCAAGGACCCAGCTGGGATGGGCAGGTCCCCACTGCCCAGCCAGAGGGTGCACATGTGGCCATACATGAGGGGAACCTCTCCTGCCAGGGTCATCCTGGACAGCACTACAGCTGATACCTGATCAACAAAGCTGATAGCATCACGGATGTTCAGCTTGTAGTAAACATCCCAGATCTCATCCCGCAGCCTGTAGGCAGATTTCCGCATCAGGAGCTGGCTCAGGTATTTCTTGTCAAACTGCTCCCACCTGCCATGAGATGAAGACACAGGCAGTTTAGCTCCCATAGGGTACCACAGCCAGGGATATCTACCCACACAAGGCTGAGTGTCCCAAGTATGGCAAAGGGAGGCTGGGAACGCAGGACTCGGCCGGCCACACTGTCAGGGAGAGCAGGAGGGGAGGGGACATGGTCACCCTTCAGTCTGCCCAAGGGGAAGCCAGACACCATTGGGTCTGTGTGAGGCAGTGGGAGTAGGATAGGGGCCACCCTGCTGGAGCACTTCCCCTGCAGGAAACAGGCTTTTTGCATCCTTTTCCTGTCCTTGTGCTGCAGATAAACACTGCCCAGGCAGGAACAGGGCTGTCCCCTCCTCAGGGCCCAGAACAGTTCCATCCATGAGGAGGCAGAGAGCCATTGCCACCAATATGGACACCCCAAGTTCTGACCTTGGTGAGCAATGCCAACTCCATAGCATCCCCAACCACACCTGCCTGACCTCTCTCTGCCAGATGGTACCTATCCAGACTTATGGACAGACATACAAGCTTCCTGGTCTTGCTGCCCTGCCCACAGCAGGAGTGTCCTCCTGTGAGAACCCCAAGATGTCCCTGTGGCTGGCATGTGTCTCCCACTCACTAACAGTCAGAAGAGGATCCTTTCTAAGACACTCACTTGTCCCGCCAGTAGTGGTAGCCATGGTGCCCCACGATGTCCTCCACTGCTGCCAGGATGTGGTCAAAGGCCTTGAGTGAGGGGAAAAGGGTGAGTGGTGACAAGGCTGTGGGTGCCGTGGGGATGCCAAGGTCATACATGGCCCTTGCCCAGCCCCACATGTGAGGGGAGCCAGGCAGCCTCTGGCACTATCACCTACGTGCTCGTGCAGCTCCTCGTTCAGCGTGGGTTTGTGGTGATCACTGCGCTTCACCTTCAGCCACGTCACCAGGGGTTTGATGGTGAGACCCTAGAATGGCAGGAGAAGGCAAGGGAAAGACTGGGAGGGCAAGAGGGTGCATGGCTGGGGCATGGGGAGCAGAAGCAGCATGAAGTGACTGGGGACAGTGGTTGTGGCAGCCATGCATGCCCCTACCAACCCAACCCATGTGCCATGGTGCACAGCCCCAGTCACCCTTCCCCTAGACTCATATTCATCCTCATTGTGGCTTCCCTTCCCAGGGTGCTGAATGCCAGAGCCAGGGCTCATCAGCAGCTTTGTAAAGAGAGCAGCCTGGACAGGCATGCACTCTTGGAGCTCCTGGAGCCAGTCCCAGAACAAAATGCCAGTGGGAAAAGAACGTGGGCCATGGCCCCATCATCCTAACAGTCCTCATTGCAGTCCTGTACACCTGCTGATGGATGAGGTGCCAGAAAGCACTGAGGACCAAAGGTCACCTGAAAAAAGATACTTTCCCAAAGAACATGTCCCCAGGCCAGTTCTGGGGCCAGAAAGCAGCACTGGAGGAGGGCACAGAGCCCATCCTCACCTGCACAATGACAGTGAAGAACACCACCACGATGGTTGTTGCCACAAAGTAGTCCTTGGCTTTCACCTTTTCCCTGTCCAGCAGGATGACCAGGGCAAAGGCCACGGCCCCACGAAGGCCACCATATGACATGACCACCTGGTCGATCCTGTCCAGGGGGATGAGGCGGAAGCGGTTAAGCACGAACGTCTGTAGAACAACACCTGGGGAAGAAGGAGAAGGAGAGCCTGGAATGCTGGGAGAACCCTGCCTGCTCCAGGAGACAGCACAAAATCCCAGCCAGGATCCATGGCTGGCCTTGTGCCCCAACCTTCCCTGGGCAATCCCTTTTTGGAATGAAAAGGACTGTGTGCTACCAGCCTCATACACAGCAGGACAAACTGACCCACAGCTCTGAAAAGCAGGATAAAGAACAGGGTGCCCAGCACCAGTGCTGTGTCCCATGTCCACTTGGAGGTGTCCACAGCCGAGATGCCCAGAAACATGAAGATGATGGTCTCTGAGCTGCTGGCCAGTGTCTTCATGGTGTACTTGACTGTGGTGCGGGATTTCTGGGAGATGTTGGCTTCCACATACTTCTTGCAGCAGATCCCACAGAAGGTGACTCTGCAGAGGGGCAGAAGGAGCTGGCATGGCCCTATGGCGGGATGAGGAGTGGGTCTACTCACTGCCCTTGCTGCTCAGCACTGCAACCCCAATTTCCTGGGTTCCCCTGGGGGACACCTCAGTACTCACGCCAGGATGGCAGAGAGTGAGACCATCTCAGCAGCGAGGTACGCGACGTAGGCCAGGAGGAAGACAAAGAGCGGCTCGATGATGCGCACACGCTTGGTGAACCGCGTGATCAGGGCCAGCAGGAAGGCAAAGAGCAGCCCCACAGCTGTGCCCCCCAGGCTCACCAGGAAGAAGGAGGCTGGTGGGAGGAGAAGTCTCATTTGAATCATAAGCAAGTGAGCCCAGCTCCTGTGCCCCACAGCCATGCCGTGCTGGGCTGGCCAAGCGCCATGTTCCCACCAGGTCCCCTCCAAAGCATCCCATGAAGCACAAAGCTTTGGATGATCCCAAAGTATCCCCTGGAGCACCTCTGCTGTGGGTACTGGCTGATAGAGCTGGGGTTCAGCCTGGAGAAGACCTTGGGGAAACCTCAGAAGCCCTTCCAGTACCTAAAGGATACTCCAAAAACGCTGGAGAGGGACTTTTGATATTGACATGGAGTGACAGGACAAGAGGGAGTGGCTTCAAACTGACAGAGGGCAGGATTAGATTGGGTATTAGGAAAAAAGTTGTCCCTGTGAGGGTGGTGAGGCCCTGGCACAGACTGTGCCATCCCTGGAAGTGTTCAAGGCCAGGTTGGGTGGGGCTCTGAGCAACCTGGTCTAGTGGAAGGTGTCCCTGCCCATGGCACAGGGGATTGGAACAAGATGGTCTTTAAGGTCCCTTCCAGCCCAAACAATTCTGCAGTTCTGTGCTGATGGCTGGCATGTGACACATGGAGATGACAGAGCTGAGGTGCTCAGTGCCCACCCCACAGGAGAGTGGCTCCTGTGCTTGCCCCGCTCCACTTCCACAATAGAGGAAGAGGTAGAGGGGCTGGTGTGGCAATTACTCACCTACCCCCTTCATGTAGTCTGTGGCGTGGATGTGCGCTGGGCCCAGCTCCACAAAAGAGTTGAAGACCTTGTACAGCACCTGCAGGCAAGGCAAATCCCTTGAGAAACGCAGGGCAGGAAGGGTCCTGTGGAAGAGGCATCTTCCCCCCAAACCTGTCAGGCAGCAGCTCATTTCAGCAGGCACAGTCTCCCATGGCCAGGAGAGAAGAAAGGCCAAGAGAGCATGGCATGGGTCTGTCCCCAGCTCACAGATGTCACCTGCATCCTCTGCTCATCCTGGGGAATTCCAGCACCTTGGACCATGTAGGGCTCAGCATTAGAGTCCCCAGAGCTGCAACTCACCACAGTGACAGCATCATTCAGGAGAGACTCGCCAAACACAATGATGAAGAGGGTCTCATTAACGTGGACCTCTTCAAAGACAGCCAGGACTGCCACAGGGTCCACAGCTGAAATCAGGCTGCCAAAGAGCAGGAAATCCATCAGCCCAGCTTCAACACCTGGATCTGTTAGGACAGAAGGACCAAGGTCAGGCAAACCAGCCACCCCAGTGCCCTTCTCACCAGGCAGAAACAAACCTGTCCCTCATCTGATCCCAGTGACTTGGCTGCAGCATCTCAACTGGGAATGCAGTGGAATGAGCCCAAAAGTGTTCCCAGACCTCTGAGATGCCCCTGGAAAAGCGGGACCCAGTGCATTCTTGCTGCAACATGAAAGGAGCATGAGGGACATCCCTGTTGGCACCCAGGTGCATCACTGCTCCTCCAGAAGGTACCACCAAAGGTGGCTCAGCAGCCCCACCTCAGGTCCAGGCATCAAGTGGCTCCTCAGGGCTCGGGAGAGCCCAAAACCCAGCCCAGGCCAGCCAGGGCCAGTGGCTCCAGCCAAGGACAGGGAACACGGCAGCAAGCCAGCAAAGCTAGCCAAGGTCAGCAGACAAAAATAGCAAAGACATGAGTCAGCTCAGTGCCAAGCAGGGCCCATCTGTCCTGCACGCTTGACCGTCCTGCCAGAGCACCATTCCCAGGATGTCAGGACCCTGCTTGTGCTGTAATTCCTAGGAATCCACAGCAGGGAGAGGCAGTGGGCTATGAAACTGGGGTGCTTTGCACCTCCAACCTATTTTTCAGGAATGTGGTCCAAGCTGGGCAGCCCTGCACACCCACCCATGAGCCCAGCCCGGTGCAGTCCCCAGAGTGCGGTGCCGGTGGCGAAGGAGTTCCAGAGCGTGCCCACCACGGCGTAGGTGAGGATGGCACCAATGTTGTCAAAGAACAGCCGGCTGGGCATGAAGTACCCCGAGTCCAGGACGATGGGGGGCAGAAGGAAGAGGAAGAACATGTTGGGCTCCAGCTGGTACTCGGCTTTCTTTGCCACGGCCAACACGATGCCCCCCAGGCCCAGCCCCAGCAGGATGAGCAGGCAGCTCTCCGGGACAACAGATGTCACTTTCCTCGAGAGGTGGAAAACTAGAAAAAAAAGATGAATGAGAGCATCAGCCAAACATGCACATGGACAGAGCATCCCAAATCCACAGGCTTCACAAAAGGGGTGGGTGATGCACGATGGATGGGAGGAGAACAAGGGAGCACCTATGAAAAGGCTGTTTCATGGCCACATGTGTACAAAGGACCTTCCAGCTACCTGCCAAGTCAGGATTTCAGGTCCCTGACTCTTTAGGATTTTCCTCTCCCTCTCACTGTCTAATAAGCCAATCAGCCAGGAATTTTACTTTTCTTGGCTTCTGGTATCTGCACTTAAAGGTTTAAAGCAGGCAGCGAGCACGTTCACAGTGTCACGAGCACTGCTGGCTGCTGTTCAAGTGAAGAAATCCTGGTACACCAGGACACGTTACCCCACTCAGAGACGAGGATGCTCAGCCCGGGTGCCAGGGTGACCTTGTTTGCATCTGTCTGAGCAAGCAGCCAGAGCAGCATGCAAACCACTGCAGCACACATCATGCCCCAGCACAACCTCCCTCAGCACCAGCTAACCTACCTGCATGCAAAAACACAGGCACTTGGGAGCTGCAAATTTAGAGATGCTTGGAATAATCACTTTATTCCATGCAAGGTCTGGGCCAAATCTTAAGCTGCCATGAAACAGGATGTATTTTCTAAAGCAAGCAGAGGATGCCCTGGTATTCATCCATCAGTAATGTGGCAGTGAGCCTGTGCTCAGGCACAAGCCAGCAGGATGCCACACCAGCCAGCACAGGGGATTCATTCCTCCAGGCATCCTTGTCCCCCTCGTCAGGGTGTGCTGTGTAATCCCAAATCAGTCCAGCTTCCAGGCAGGCAACCCCCCTGAGGGTTTCTCCTTGCTAGCACAAGGTGCTGTATTTTTGCTGCCCCTCTAAATGGGCATTGCTTGGGGAAAGGCTGTTGAGGGTCACAGTGATTTTGTCCCACCATCACAGTTCTGCCATCACTTGTGACATCCAGCCCAGCTCTGTCACATGACTTGAATCTCCTGGGGAGTGGGTTCCTCCAGGCACTTCGAGAGCCACCTCTGTCCTTGTGCACCCAGCAGGTGCAAGGGACATCAGGGTAGGCTCTGAACCATCACTTGGCTGCAAGCCCACCCCTGCTGCCAATCCCAAAACCCAGTCCCTAAAGCCCTTTAGCTGGACTAAAGCTGCCCATTGCTTGTGCCAAGCTACCCCTCCAGAAGGAAAGTTGTGCAATGGTTGTGTACCAACCCTGGGTCACTCAGCTGCTTCCCTCCTTTGGAACCCCAATGAACAGCCCATAAAATCTGCCCAGCCCAGGGTGCTGTCTCCAGTGGCGTAGACTTGGAGAGGAGCCTAGAAGCAGGCAGTATTTCATCAGTAGGTTTCCATGTCTCTATGCCCTTGTCATATTCCTCTGAACCTGTCCTGGAACTGCTCTATCCTTCTGGGAGAGATCCCAGTGTCCCTGAGATGTGGACAGCCAGAGAACTGAGGTTGTGGCCTCCTGGTGTTCTTTTTTCCTTTCCCAGCATCTCTTAGGTGATTTTCTTTCTTTCACCACAGCTGAGCTCTGAATTAGAGGGGATAATTCAATGACAAAGATCTAGTTCACAACCAGAGACAACACCTTTGAGCCCACCACCCAATGTGCAGGCTAAGGGCCACTTTTCCTTTAGCTGAGGACCTCAAGAGGTTGCTGCTTGGCACAGTAAGCCCCATGCATGCCATAATACAGCAGGAGCACTGCTGCAGCTAGCAGGGGCAGAGCAGTGAGCACAGGGACAGCATGATCTGCAGCTCCACCACCAAGCACCTCAATAGGAAAGAGCACCCAGCCTCTGCCTTAGCTCTGCCACTGCACACCCCAGCCACAGAGCCTGGGGCACCCCCCTCAGCCCCAGCCACCTCTGCTCACTGCTATGGGCTGCAATACAGCCCTGGAAGCTGTGGTGATATGGACACTACAGCCCTCCAAGCAGCCCCACAGCCTGAAGAGAAGCTGGCTGGGCTTCATCCAGGCCAAATTCCTGTTAAATGACCACACAAGTCACTGCAGAGCCCTGTTCACCCCACACAAGCTGCCTTCACCGGTGGACGAATGGTGCTCACTCAGCGCCTGCAGCAGGCTGTGAAGCCGCTTCCCACCCACGGGAACAAAGCTCTGAAGTTTTCAAGAAGGGAACGAGGCGTCCAGCCCCTTTCTGCATTCTCAGGAACATTGCCAAGATCCCTGTTCTCTGCTTTGCCAACCCATCTGCATTTCCCATGCTGTGGAGCTGTGTCCTGGCTGGCTGGAGGGACTCAGAAGAGCGTGCAGGGATGCTGTCGGGACATGGGTCCTAGCTGTCATCCACCATGGAAGTGTTCAAGGCCAGGTGGGATGGGGCTTTGAGCCTGGTCTAGTGGAAAGTGTCTCTGTCCATGGAAGAGTAGTTTGAAAAAGATAATCTCTCAAGTTCCTTCCAACTCAAACCACTCTATGGTTTTATGATTGTTTTCACCAAGCCAGAAACATGGTCAAATAAAGGAGAAGCATCAATGGGAAAGATCATGCTTGTCCAAAAATTCCCTGGCTGATGGGGAAAGCTGCTCCCCCTCCCCAGGAAATGGCAGCACACAGCTCTCTGTGTCACAGAGAGCAGCCAGTGGGGACAGACAGAACAAGCTCTAATTTTATACACACTAGTCAAGGATTTCAGCACTAAAGGTTCCCACAGCAACAGTAACTTAGCCACATGTGAATTAACTTCAGAGACATAATCCATACTCAGGCATCCATAATAAAGGATTTGCCATTGAGATAACTCAGAAACCAGCTCTGTTCCTCCAGAGCAGAAATGGCAGAACACCTAAACCAAGACATGAGCAGCTGGGGACAGAAGCCATGGTGCAAAGAGAGATGGCTGCAACCCATGTTTTTCTGCATAGAAAACATCTGTCTGCTGGCAAACTCCTGCCCATGGGGCAGCTATGTGAAAGGAGAATGTTTGGGGCAATGCTCATCACCCCTGTGTTCCCCACATCCTGTGCTCTGACTGTGGATGGAAAAGGCAGCAAGGCCCGGATGATGCCTCGCTGTGCAGGAAGGCAACACCCAAGCCAGTTTTTCCCTGCCTCGGGTGTTTGTTGGCTTGGGTCACCCCAGCATCGTGACTGCCTCTGAGAACAGAGCCCACAGTGTCATTTCCCCATCACCCGGGTGTGGGGCCGCTTCCTCCCCTGCAGTCACAGGGCTGTGAGCTGGCAGCCCAGCGCCACAACCACAACAGATCCTCATGCCAGCCTATGCCCAGCACCCACAGCTGACACAGCTGGCGCTGCCCTCTCCACTCCCCAAAATCCTCCACCCCCGGTTCATCTCCTTTGTGGACTCCTGTCCACCCTGGGGACTGCACATGCCATCTCTGGGGACACACATGGCAGGGTGCAGCCATGCTTTCAGGTCTGGGTGTCGCTATTGGCTCCAGACTCTGAGTATCCATTGGACCCACTGGATCCACTACTGGCAGCTTGAAGCTATCAGCCATCAGGGTTATGTCTCACAGACAGAGAAGGAGAGTGGCCATCAGCCTCAGGCCTAGAAGAATGTGGCAGATCTGGGGGTTTGGGAGTGATCCCAGCTCAGGCCCCCTGCACCCACTCACACAAAATCCAGGGTGTCTGAGAGGAGCACGTCAATGGAAACCTGCATAGGGAGCAGCTCCGGGAAGAGGTCAGAGAGAAGAAAACAGCCAGGGAAGGGAATTTTCTCTCTGATCTTCTGCAGGTAGGAGGGACGCACTTGGCAGCTGGAGGTGGCACAGCTACAGCAGTGTTGTATTTTTAAATTCATGATACCTTTTAATTCATTCCTCGCGAGGCTTTAGGTTTGTCTTGCGAGAAGGCAAGGAAGGAGAGGAACGGAAGATCCACAAGGATGCTTGGGACAGGAAGAGGCCAGCTGGTGGTCACAGCTGTAGCTGTCCCCCGTGTAATGAGTGCTGCTGCACATCCCTGGCTGATCAGAGATTCTCCTGCCTAACTCTGAACCCACATTTCTTGATCCAACTCAAAACTCAGAGGGTGTCTGTACCCCCACCACAGGGGCTGTGCCCACAGTAGGGTCCCTGAGGAGAAAACCTGGCTCAAGGTCACGATCTCATCCCCTGGGCCTAGCACAGCAGGCAGGAGCACTGTGGGGGACCAGCCCTCTGGGTACCCCTGCTTACCACCCATGCACGGGTGTCCCCTCCCCAGCACTCTGGATGCCGGTGGGGAGCCCAGCCCTGCACAGCTCACACACATCCTCATTGTGGCTTCCCACGCAGCCTCGCACAGCAGAGCCTCCCCCGGCTGCGTGGTCCTGTGCCGGGGAGCACAAGAGTCCAAGGCTAATCTGGAGTGACCCACCGGAGGAGACTGCAGGCACCTGCCAACCCCAGGGTGCTGGGGCCACGTCCTGCCTGGCACTGCCACCACCGAGCCTTTCCCGGGGCTGTGGGGGAACAATGGCTTCCTGACCTGCCAATGGCAGGTGCTGTGCCAGCCTTTGAGAACGTGGGACATGCTTTGGGGCTTCTCTTCTCATGAACCATTCATCCTCTGTGCCCACCCATCTATCCATTCATCCCTCGCAAGAAAAAACAGCCCGGGCCCCCACCTTTTCTTTCGGGTGGTACCTTCACCCCGTCGCCGCACATCATCCCATGGCAGGGCAAGGAGGACGTGGGGTGGTCCCCGACCTCCGCAACCCAGCTGAGACTGATGACCAGCCGGATTTGTCCCCATGACCCGCGTCCCGGCGTGCGGTGACAGCCCTCGTCCCGGGTGCCCCTGCGCCCGCCGGGGATGCCGCATCCCCCCTGCCTGCCCGGGGGTGGGCGCGGCTGTTCCCGGGGGACCAGAGCGGGTAGGGACATGGGGACACTCACCGATCTTGGCCAGGCTGGCTACCAGGATCCAGGCGGCCACCAGGCAGGGCGCCTGCACCTCCCNCATCCCAGCTCATCCGCACCCTCCCGGAGCTCCCTGCCCCATGCTAGTCCCCTGTCTCAGTCCTCTCTGCAACTGTCCCCGTGCATCACCCTAGTTCTCCATGCCCTCCCCCCGTGCCTCTGCTTTGCCTGAGTCTCCCCTTAGTCCTCATGCACCCACCAAATTCCCAGTCTTCCTTCACACTCAACCCCCCTCCCAGCTAGTCCCTTCCCAGCTGAAACCATCCACCCCTGCACCAGGTGCTGCCTGTGCACCAGCCTGGGAACACCCATGGGGGGCCCCCAAAAATTTCTGTCTCCCCTTTACCTCCTCAACCCCTCTCAGATACTCCTAAAACCTCCTGCTTGCTGATTAGGCAATCCTCCATGCCCTGAGAGGTGCCCTATCTCCCACACCCTGTCCCTGAGACTCCCAATCCAGGAGATCCAGGACCCCCATATCCTGAGTGAGCAGCAAGCTATGCCCAAGCAGCCCAGGGAGATGGGATGCTGGGCAGGGGGCAAGAAGGGACGCTGGTAGAGTGCTCCATGGAGAGCCAGCTCTGACCTGTGTCCACATGTCCCTGGAGGACAGGACAGGACACCTTAGACACAGCAAGACCTCTGGCATGGGCACTCTCGGATGCTGAGTGCCAGATTGAGCCCCCTGGTCAGGTAGGAATGTGCCACAGTGCCCTGGGAGCCTTGGTGGCATCACCTTTTCACCTTTTTTCACCATGTCTCTTCCTGGGTACAGATGTGCTACAAAACTTTGCCAGCAGAAGCCAAAGGCTGGGGAACACAGCCTGGAGGCAGGAGCAAGGGGAAGGCTCCCTGCCCACTGCTCCATCACATCTGATCATTGTCGTTGTCCAGGTAATCTGTCAAAAAGAAAGAAAAATGGGATTTACACAAGCTTTGCTTTGCAGTTTGAGCTCAGAATTCCCTGTTTCCAGGGCAGCACCACAACACCCCTGGAACCAGGAAGTTCATCCTGTGCTGCTTCCCTCCTGCCCAAGGATGGGGAGATTGAGCCCAGCTGCCCATCCTTGCTCCAGTTCATGAGCACACCCACCTGGACCCCGGAGCAGCCTGGAACTTCATGAGGCCTGGAGCATCCTGGAACATCCCAGCGGTGCCCCACAGGGCCTGGAGCACCCCTGACGCCAGAGCAGCCTGGGGTCTGGAGATCCTCGATACCGGGGTACCCTGATGGAGCCCCTCAGAACCCGGAGCATCTCTCTGAGGCCCGGAGCATCCCTGAGGCCAGAGCATTCCAGTGGAGCCCCCCAGAGCCCGGAGCATCCTTGGGATGCCCACGGGAGGGCGCGCCTAGCCTCTGCCGGGCCGGGCCGGGGGGGGGCGAAGGGGCCGGGCCGAGGCCGGGCCGCCCTGGCGGTGTCGCACGGGACCGCGGCGGCGGCGGGGCCATGGCGGTGGTGGAGGCGGCGGAGGCGACGGTGCCATGCCGGGTGCAGTACCTGGAGGACGCGGATCCCTTCGCCTTCGGCAGCTTCCCGGAGCCCCGACGAGCCCCGGTTTACGCCGTGGAGGAGGCGCTGGCCCTGGGAGCGCAGCTGCCCGCGCTGCACCGCCTGGTCGGGTGCCCGCTGCCGGTGAGCAGGGACGGGGGCGGCGGGGAAAGCCCCGTGCGGGCACCGTGCGGGGGACGGGGTGGGCACTGCTGGCTAGAGGGGACCGGGGGGACAGGGATCGGACGGTGTGTCCCGGGCAGCGCTCCCGGTGTGAGTCACGGCGGGATTTGTGAGCTCCAGCGGGAGATGCCAGCCTCGGCCGGCCCCGAATGAGTCGGCGGGAGGAAGAGGATGTGCTGCTCAAGAGCAGGCAGGAACCCCGGCAGGGGGAAGCAGGATGAGGACAGGCGTCCATCCCCGTGTTGTCGGGGCTGAGCAAGGCAGCATGTTCCCCACCGACCCCGCACTTCCACGCCGGCAACCAGGAGCGGAGCTCACCGGCTCCACCTGGGACCCTTCCAGTGCTCTGTTTGCTGCAGCACCTTGAACTTGGGGAGGTGATGATGGGGACCACCAGCCCCTCCAGCCCTTCACCAGCCCCTCACCGATCCGGCAGCAGCTTTGTCACCAGACAGCAGTACGGAAATTCATGCTGAGCAATTTCCTTCAGCTGGGAGGAAGATAGGAGGCCCAATGTGGAGCGAGGCACCATGTCTTGTTTGTGTGTCCTCAAGTCTGGCTCGGGCTGGGAAGTGGAGGAGACAGGGGAGACAAGGTGCCCTCCTTGCGTGTCTCCTGTGGGCGTGATGCTTTTGGAGCATCCTTCTCAGGATGGGGACAGGCTTGTTTTCTTCCTTAGGAACGCGGGACCCAGCAGAGCTTGGCAATAGCTGAGCATCCCCGTCTTGCAGCACTACAGGAATGCAGGGAAGGCAGGCAGGAACCCCGACTGGCTGGGGGATTTTGGAGTCAGAGCCGGAGCGGAGAGATGGGCAGCAGGAGGGGGGAAATCAGCTCGATGTTCCCGACACTGAGCTTGCTGGCATTCCAGGGGAGAGGGGATTACTTTGAGACCTTTGCCCGAACCAAAAAAAATTCCTCCCGTTTATTCCCCTTTTCATTTTTCTTAGAGCAAAGAAGCAGCGTCTTATGTCGCTGTCATGGGATTTTTAGGCGGTGACTAAAGGGAGTTTGTTTGGGAACAAACAGCCTGGAGACATGACGAATGGAGCAAACTCAAATTTCAGGCGTGTGCTGTGCTCCCTGGGCAGGAGCTGGCTGTAACGGGATCGCCAGCCCGGAGTGCTGCCATGGTGGCACGGGGCAGTGGGAGGGGGGAGGGCAGACTGGACACTGCGTTCCCGTGGGCAGGAGCATAGCAAGGAGGTCCTGTGCCCAGCAGAAGTGTGTTGACCCTGGGATTTCAGGCTCTGTTCTCTGCCTAAGCCAAGCTCTGGATAATTTTTTCCTGTAGTTTCCCTGTATCATGCCATGACCCTTGGTGAAACCATAGTTGAATAGCCTGGATCCTGTTCTGGATCTATAAACCAGATTTCTGGATTATATAGGCTATAAACCATGTTGCCTTTACCACACAGTGCTGTCTGAGGCAGCAAGGGCTGCAGAATGTCCCACCTGACAAGCTGGGAATTGCATGAGCAAATGTGCTCATTGGGAGCCTTCTCCAATGGGGTTTACAGCCTTTGGAGTGAGGTCATCTCCCAAACCACCCAGTTCAGTCGAAATCCAGAGCTGAAACCCTTGGAACCATGCAGATGTTGTTCCCCTGACATAACCAGCCAAAGTCTCCCCTGGTGCCTGTTGTGCCAGGTAGCACTCAGCTCCATTAATCACCGCCCTAAAATTAGTAAATGAACAGTCGGATTTTTCCCAAGGAACTGGCTGTAAAAAAATTCAGCTGGGGATGTCTGGTGCCAGGTTTGTCTTACTGGGCAGCATGCCTGGACCTGCAGAGCACTGGAAGAGGATGCAGCAGCCAGGAGAGAGCTGAGCTGTGGTACCCTCATCGTTGGAGGAAGATTGAGCCACAGGCACCCAGGGGATGAGCTGCCATGGGAGAGCAGCTGAGCCCTTCCCTTGCTGGGCCCAGCTAAGCAACTCCCTGTGCTGGGAACAGGTTAGAGATGAGAAGAGGTTTTTCATGCAAGCATCACTGCCTTGTATATAGCCTGTCCTGCCCCATGACACCCTTGGTGCTTCCTCTCCCTGAACACGACCTGTCACTGATGACTTTTTCATGCTCTCCGGGAAGTGTGTTTGTGCTTGGAAATACCTTCCTGCTTTGTTTGCTGCTGCTGCATTGTTTGCCTCCAGGCTGATACTATCTTCTCCAGCTTTCCAGCATTTTTCTAGTACCCTTGGGTGATGCTTGGGCAGGGTGTGGACCTGGGTTTTCTGAACGTCTGCAGGCAGGTTTTGACAGGGCAGGTTTTTTTGGCTGTCCTTAAAGTCCCCAAAGGCCCCTTCACTCCCTTGAGCACTATCTCACCTCTGAATCTGGGGATTTTTCCAAACAATTGCAAAACCCATCAGGCTAGAGTTTTACATTCTCCTTCCTCCCCCGGAAATATGGGAAGAGCAAACAGCTCACTGGCCTCAGTGCCATAAACTTGCTGAGAGCTCTTGTGCTCAATAGAAGGGCTGGTGGGGCAATCTCTGTGTGAGAAGTGTGCAATCCCCATCCCACAGCCCTGTTGCCCTCTGTTTCCTAACAGGCTTGAGGAGAGCTGTGGTGAGGGTCTTTGCCCCATTTAAACTCTGGAAGGCACAAAAGCAGCGAGGAGGGGTCATCAGTGGCACTGAGTGTTGGTTCTCAGCAGCCCCCAGCACTCCTCAGCTCCCAACACCATCCTTGCATGGATCCTGGGAAGGGAGCTGCAGCCAGGCAGCCATGGCTTTCAGGACACCATGGCTTTTATGCCATGGCTTTTCCAGGACACCAACTGCTGCCTAGGACTGGGGTCCCCCCCCCACTGCCACAGGTCTGTTGATGAGCAACAAGAGATCTGTTAATGAGCAATGAGCCCAGCTGGAGGAGCTTCGAGAGGGAAGCAAGTTTGCTCTTCTGGGCTGTGTGACCTCCAAGAGATCCCTCCTGGCTTGGGTACCTGCCCCCATGATAAGGCAGTGGCAGTGTTCTCATCCACTTGCTGCCATCCATCATGCAGGGGTGGACAAGCATCTGGGTTCCCTGGCAGTGGACACCCCTCTTAGCCCTGCAACTAAATTGAGGTCAATGTGCTTGGCTGGGGTTGGGGTTGGTCCTGTGGCTGGCATAGCTCTATAGACCGTCAGCCCCTGTGTGTTTTGGGAGGATGAGCAACAACTGGTGATGCCAGGGCTTTCTGACCTGTCACTGCCTTGTGTTTAACTGCTGCCTACTATATTTAAATAATATACTTTTCCTTTCTAGAAGAGCTGCAGCGATGTTGGGAAATTGTGGTTACTGCAAAAAGAAAGTGTTAGAAAAGGGGTAAAAGTGTTTCCTTTGCTGGCAGATAAAGAGGATATTCACTGTCTGGAGCATCCTCCCATGTGGGAATGCCATGATAGGGGTGAGCAGGAAAATGTGATGTGTGGTGGGTGGTGTGAGTTCGTCTATGCAGGGACAATGTCTCCATATTGGAGGTGGAGAGGTTTCCATCACACCTCCATTAAATCCTGGAATGGTTTGGATTTAAAGGGACCTTAAAGGGATCGTCTTGTTCCACCCCACTGCCATGGGCAGAAGCACCTTCTATTAGACCTCTTGTTCCAAGACTCATCCAACCTGGCACTGAACACTTCCAGGGATGGGGCATTCAACACTGACAGAAACCTTTTCCAAGTCATGGATCCTTGTTCCACATCAGGGCTGGCACCAGCATCATGTCCTCAGCAAGACCCCAGAACCTCCCCATGAATGGGTGAAGGACATCCATCCTGCTGCAGGGTGGCTGGGACTCCCAGGGGCTGCAGGCTGGATGTGTGAGCGTGGGACACTCTCCTCTCCCAGCTCTGCTTTGCCCTCAAGTCCCCATTGCCCTCAAAATCTGGCTCATTTTATAATGGTTTACCAGGCAGGAGACAGATGAATCAGAGTCCCCCTGCACTGGGAGCTGTCAGTAACCTGTGACTCCAACTTGCTGCCTGCAGCATCATGACACTGAGATCCCAGCTTGATCCTACAGGGTATAAACCCCTTGTCTGAATAACCCCTGGCCCTGGGGCAGTTGCTGCTCCCTGACATGGAAGTGCTGCCCAGGATTTTTGGCAGGGCAGCAGGAGCCTAGGATAGCCTCTCTATCCCCAGGGAGGCCACAGCCAAGCAGGGCCAGTGCTTGGAGCATCCCTAGTGGGAAACATTGCCAAGCTCACACAGGAAATACGCGGGGTCAGGTCCCAGGGGCTTGGCCTCCCCCCACCAGCTGGGACCTGTCACCAGCCCCAAAGGAGCTGGGGATGTTAACTCTGGCTTGCTGAGGCTGTGGCAGCCCAGAGAAGGCAAGGCTTTTGTATTGGGGGTGATTTGCTCTTTGCTGTCTTTGAGTGCCTGTATGGATGCAGGGATGCCTGAGGGGATGCCCAAGAGACTTGCAGAGATGCCTATGGGGATGCAGGGCTGGCCAGGAGGATACAGAGATGTCTGGGAGGATGCCCAGGAGTATGCAGGATTGGCTGGGTGGATGCAGGGATGCAGGACAGCCTGTCCCAGTGGAGGAATTGAAGCAAACCCTATGCGGGGTCAGTGTTGGGGACTCACACTGTGAATACAGAGCTGGCAGCCAGGAGTACCTGCCCAGTGCCAGCAGCCTGTGTTTGCTGCACATTGCCATGACTGGCTCGTGTGGCCAGTGACCACAGGAGGTGGAGTGGGACACATCAACATCCAACCCAACAATATTGCCCTGCCAAATTGCCCATTAGGCGTGGTCAGTACTAATTACTTCATGCATGTGGTATTTTACCCTGTGGTATTAACGTCACACTCACAATGAATTCATATGTGTGAGCTCGTGCACAGTGCTGGGATGCAAGGAGATGGGAATGTCATGGAGAGGAATCCCAGTGAGATGCAGAAGCCATACCCAGTATTGCTGTGAGATCTCCAGGGCCACGGTGGGGAAAGGCATTGATAGGAAAGGCAGAGAAGCTGTGACTGTTCCCATCTGAGCTCCTCAGCCACAGGACTGTGCTTGGAGCTTTTGCAATTTGGGGCTGAAATTGAGGTGGGGTTTTAGATAGCTGATGGATCCCCACTCCTGCCTCCTATTGCTGCTTGCACTGCTTACTCTTGTTTGCACCACCTTTAATAATGCACCAGCTTTAATAATGGGGTTTTACCCCCAGTCCTCAGTTCCTGCCATGCAGATCTGTTCCTTGGAGGTGGGATGAGGAGTGAGAGGGTGGAGCCAGGGAGTTGCAAATGCTTTAGGAACAGATCCAGATGTGCAGGGGAGGCAGGGTGCTGGCACTGCCCTACCTCTGCTTCTTCTCATGCCTCAAGGGTGAATTTCCAGACCCAGAAGACTTGCCTGGGTGCTGTGGGGTGCTGCTGGCTCCAGGGCGTCTCATGGACTTTGTGGGTTCTGTGCTCACTGTCTGTGCACCATGGTTGCTGTGCATGGACTTTCTGAGAAGATGCCCCTCACCCCAGCTTTGTCTCAGGGCTGTGCTTATCCACATCCTGATGGAAGAGGCCACGTGGCTCTGGGCTGAGTCAGAGGGTGTGCCAGAGCACATCCCAGGGATTCGCCTTGCTTTGTGGTATCCCTGGCTGGGCTGGGTGCCTGGCCTCAGACCCAGTCCCTGCAGGCAGGGGCAATTTGCCAGCCCTCTGAGGGAACCTGCCCCAGTCACATCCCTGCAAAGGGGAGCCTCAGGGAGCCAATCAACCTCTTGCCATGGTTCCCACCCAGGGATTGCCAAGGAGCTCCATGGTGGCAGGACTGCCCTCACTCAGCCTTTTCCAGCCTGGGGCTCCATATTTCTCCACAACCAGCACCAGGCTGAGGCAGAAGGTGTTGGGGCATCTCCCTGAAGAGCCAGTGACTGGGGACAGGTGGGAAATGCCACCCCACTCCAGGATGTGTCTGCCAGCTGGGTTTGGTGTGGGCAGGAGGGTGACCTGCAAATGCTCTGGGAGCCAGTAGGGCTGTAGGGGGCATGGGTGCTCAGTCTGGCTATTTGCATCCCCAGCTGGAGGACTGCACGCTGCAGGTATCACCCTCTGGACACTACCTGGACCTTGACTTGTCCCTGCTGGAACAGAAGGATGATCTGGAGGGTTTCTATGAGGAGGTCAGGTGAGGCACATGGGGGACCTGAGTCCTGTGGGGGACACAGGGACCCCATATGTGTGTGAACACCATGGGCAAGGAGCCAGGGGCTGTGGTGATACCATTGCAGGCACTCACACATTTTCTTCCACCTTAGGAAGGGGAGACGGCCAACCCTGATCGTGCGCACACAGCTCTCTGTCAGAGTCCACGCCATCATTGGTGAGTTGGGGCTGCTCCCTCCTCCAGGCTGCTTCAGCAGCTCCACTGCCCTGGGTGATGGAGGTTTGGCCTCTGCAGTGAGTTTTGGCCAGGATTTTTGTGATGGAGAGGACTGCTTCCACCCCATAACTCCTCGCAGAGATCAGGGGACATGGTCCTCATGGGGTACCTGCTGGGTTAATCCCCTCCATCCTCAGAGATCAGGACTTTTGCCTCTTGGGCTGGGAGCCCACTACCCACTGCAGTTATTCTGGGTCATTCAGGCAAGCTCTAAATATAGCTGTGAAGACATAAACAAAAGGCTCTTGCGCAGCAGAAAGTGCTGCCATGGTTCAGAGAGCTTGCTCTGAGGTCCTGCAAAATATTCAGGAGTCTCAAGCCTTTTTTTTTTTGTCTTTGGCAGGGGGAAAACAAGCACTGAGCAGAGTGATGCCAGATGGGCATCAGCTAGCTGTGCAGGGCTGCAGCTGAACCACGCAGGAAGGGGCAGGAAGCCCAGGATCAGGGTCATGGTCATGCTCTTTGCCAGCAGTTCCCAGGCTCTGTCTGAACCCTGAGCTCTTCTGCTTTTCCTCCCAGCAGCTCTGCCTTCCCCCTCAGCTCTCTGACAAGCCGATAAGCAAGCGGAGGAGGCTGCTGGGACACTGTGTTTTACAGGGCATGTCTGGAGGACTACTTGGACATCTATTTTTTGGCTTGTTACAGCTCTAAACCTGACCCAAATAAGTTGAAATGTGTGGCTAACTCAATTTTTACATGTGGGAAGTGCTGGCTCCCAATGGCTTTGGTGTCTTCATGGGGCCTTTGAGCTTCCCAACGCCCCTGTTGGCTCCTGCCTGCAGCACCACCCCCATAAGCACAGTGACAGTTCTGTCCCTGAGCAACCTGTGTCACACTTCGGGCCTTCCTATCCCCATCCTGTGGTTTTTCCCAAGCCCTGGGGCTGCTGGGAACTCTGGAACTCTGGCATGGCTGTGCCCAAGGAGGGATGGCTAAAAGTAGCTCAACCTCCTGCCTGTGTTCCTGTTTAGGTTCTGCACAGGAAATCAGAGGGGATATTTGTGTCATTGCTGGGCAGAAAAAGAGGGTAAAATAAAAGGAAATAGGGAAGTGGGAGGGCTGAAATATGTAGTTGTGGATCAGCAGCTACTTCCAGCCAGCATGTCCCACATCCGGGGCAATGCTGGGGTGATGGCACAGGGATCAGGATGTCAGGATGTGGGGCTTTCCCAGGAAGCTGGGAGCATTTGGGAACCCTGGTTCAGCAGTGAGACACTCACACCTCATCTTTCCTTTCCTCTCAGAGAAGCTGTACAACTCACAGGGGCCAGAGCTGCGGAGGTCCCTCTTCTCCCTGAAGCAGCTCTTCCAGGTGAGGTGATGCTGATGCAGTGGGGGAGCAGGGGCTCCCCCAGGGCTGGCTGCCCACCCCACACTGTGGTAACACTCAGCCTTTTCCTCACAGGAGGACAAGGACCTGGTGCCAGAGTTTGTGAACCTGGAGGGGTTGACATGCCTGATCAAAGTGGGGGCAGAGGCTGACCAGAACTACCAGAATTACATCCTCCGGGGTTGGTATTTGGGCACAGGGCACCTCTGGAGCAGGTTGCCTAAAGAAGCTGTGGATGCCCCATCCCTGGAAGTGATCAAGGCCAGGTTGGATGGATCTTTGATGCAACCTGGTCTAATGGAAGGTGTCCTGGCCTGTGGCAGGGGAGTTGGAACGGGTCTTTAAGGTCCCTTCCAACCCAAAGCATTCCAAGATTCTATGCTTATCCCCAGGAAGGAAGGCTGGCACTCAGGGCAGGCAAGCCAGAAAGTCTGCCAGGGCTACTTGGCCTTCCCAGCAGCCAGACATTGCCCTTGCTGAGGTGATGCTATACAGGGATGAGAATTCCCAACCCCTGCCTGCTGTACCATCAGCCTGCCCTCTCTGCCTTGCAGCCTTGAGCCAGATCATGCTCTTCATGGATGGGATGCAGGGTGTCATCAACCACAATGAGACCGTCCAGTGGCTGTACACACTGTCAGGAAGCCCAGTGAGTGCCTGTTGCCTTTGGGGGGCTGCCTGTGTCCTCCACTGCATCCCCTTCCCTGCTTCTGGCTGTCCCCTTGCACCATCCCTCAGAGGATGTACTTCACTCTCTGCCTCTGGGCTTGCTACCCTGGTACCTTTGCTTGTGTTGGGTCCTGCTCCCAGCCAACTGGAAGTCACCCAGGATCTGCAGCCCTCCCCATCCTGATATGACCACATTCCCAGGCACAGAGCTTGAGTAAGACACTCCTGCTCCAGCTCCCTTCCCAGTGCTTCTTGGGCATCAGCCTCACAGCTGCAGGGCCCTGGCCCCATGGCAAATCTCCCAGTCCTGGGGCATGGACACAACCACCCCACAATGCCCCAGCAGCACGCTGTCACTGCTGCTGTCCCAGCTGCCATCCCTTGTCCCAGTTTCGCCTGGTGGTGAAGATGGCACTGAAGCTGCTCCTGGTGTTTGTGGAGTACACAGAGCCCAACGCCTTGCTGCTCATCCATGCAGTCAATGCCGTGGACCAGGCAAAAGGTGAATGCAGCTCCAGCCTCCTGCAAGGTCCCTGCTGGGGGACAATGTCCCCTCCTGGCCTGCATGTCACCTGTTCATGCCTCTTTTCTCAGGTGCTTGTCCGTGGTCCAACCTGATGGCCGTCCTGGAGCAGCGCAACGGGGCTGACACGGAGCTGCTGGTGTTCACCATGACTCTGATCAACAAGGTCTGTGGGGGTGTCCTCGTGTTGCCACACTGCTGGGGCTCAGTGTGGGTCACCCCAGTGCTAGCAGCATCCCTCTGATTCTGCCCAGACGCTGGCAGCCCTCCCAGACCAGGACACCTTCTACGATGTGACCGACTGCCTGGAACAGCAGGGCATGGAGCAGGTGGTGCAGCAGTACCTGGGCAGCAAGGGCACCGACCTCGACTTGAAGCAGCAGTTCACACTCTACGAGGTGAGCGGGGCTCCAGCAGGATCTGGCCATGTGCCACCTGCCTCCAGCAGGGACGGTGAATGCATGGGGTGGCAGAGATGCTGCTGTGCCCGGTGCCATGTCCCTGGTCTCTCCACAGAGTGCTCTCAAGCTGGAGGATGATGTGGAAGAGCCACCCCTAGGGGGACGCAAAGAGCGGAGGAGGACAGATGAGGGCCGGCGTGGGTGGCGATCCCAGGGTGGCTCCCAGGATCCCAGTGCTGATGCCCAACCACTGCTGGGGTCTCCTGGCACTCCAAAGGAGCCCCCAGCTGAGAACACCCTGCCTGTCCCTGCATCAAACAGCGCAGCAGAGTAAGTGCAGCTGGAGGTGGTCTGTGGTAGGGATGGTGAAGACACTGAGATGCCATATAACAGCACTTGGATCCACTGCTGGTGCCAGGGTGGAGAGCAGTCCTGTGGGACCTGCTCTCAGTCCCTGTCAACTTCTTCCAGACCCTGTCCCACCAGCATCTACAACAGCACATCCAGCGTGCGGCTGGCCCTGGCCTCCCCCCCAGCCGAGAAGGAGCAGCCCCCGGGCCCAGGAGAGCGCAGTGTCTACAAGTAAGGAGCCAGGAGGGGCTGGGTGCATGGAGATCCCTCAGAGCAGCAGGATGGGCTCCCAGGAGCATGAGGTGTGTCCATCCCAGGGCACACTGCCTTTCCCTGGGGGGGGACACTGGAGCTGGAGGGATGTATGAGGGGGCAGCAGGTATCAAGGGGTCCAGCCAAGGGCTCCAAGGCATCCTTCGGGCATGCACAGCTCTGCTCCAGTTCCTCCTCATTCTCCTCTCTGCCCACGCTTGCCCTCTCCTCTGCCCACTCTTTCTGTCTTTCCTTTTGCAGGCTGCACCAAACTGCCCCTGTCTGGTAAGTGCCTGGGCTCTGCATGTGTGTGCTTCCTCCCAGCATGATTATAGAATCATAGGATCCTGGAATAGTGTGGGTTGAAAGGGACCTTAAAAACCATCTAGTTCCAATGCCTCCACTAGACCAGGTTGCTCAAAGCATCCAGCCTGGTCTTACAGGGGTGGGGCATCCACAGCTTCTCTGGGCAACCCATGCTAGTGTCTCACCACCCTCACAGGGAAGAATTTCTTCCTAATACCCAATTTAAACCTACTCTCTTTCAGCTTAATGTCTTATTAATTCTCCCTTGCCCT
This sequence comes from Toxostoma redivivum, assembly GCA_013397375.1. Lineage (NCBI taxonomy): Eukaryota > Metazoa > Chordata > Aves > Passeriformes > Mimidae > Toxostoma > Toxostoma redivivum. The sequence continues at coordinate 215,576 of VXBI01009005.1, forward strand.
ATCCTATGATGCTCTATGGGGAGCAGGCACTTGCTGCCCCCATCCCTTGGCTCTCTCCTTCAAGTCCTATCTGTGGGACCTCAGCCTGCTCCCCTATCACCTCACAGGATGTGTCATCCTCTTATCCCTGCTTTGGGGTGAGATGTCCTTGCTGGGGGTGGCACAGCCTGCTCCACATGTCCTAGCCTGGTGCAGATTATGTCCCATCTCTCCAGCACCCAATGCCATGTGGTGCCTGGGCAGGAAGGGACTCACCAGGGTTCTCCTGGCTCCCTGTGAACCTTGGGACCATGGGGCAAGGGTTCCATGCTGGAGGGTGTGAGCAGGATGCATGAGCCCTGGGGGGCTGCCAGCAGTGGGGGCTAACCCCTGTTTTCCCTCAGGCGGGAGGATGCCCCCTCCTTGCATGGGGACAAGCCTATTTTGAAGAAGTTTGAGTAAGTAGAGGCATGCGTGTGTCTCCAGGCATGCACTTTCTTGGACTGGTACCCAGCTGGAGGTGTCCAGGCTCCAGCCACACAGGGCATGAGGAACAGGAGCATGCCCTCAAGTCTCCGCCTTGGTGCCCTGCTGGGTTTTGCAGCTTTTGGATGAGGGTTGCAGTCAGCACCAGGTCTGTTGGGACCAACTAGTGACAGCAGCAGCCTGTTGGCACAGCCGTGGGACCATCACCTCTCTCTGCAGGGCTCAGAGGAGCTTTAATCCTTGGTGTCCCCGATGCAGTGTGGCCAGTGCAGGGGGTTTCTGTGCTGTGGGACTGGCTGTGCAGTGTGGCATGGCGTGGTTTGCCAGTTGTCCCTGTTGTCCCCATCCCTGTTTTGCTCCGAGCCAACATCCACCCCATCTTGCAGAACTCGGTTTTTGGAGAACCTGGCTGCAGCCCAGAAGGAGAAGATCTCTTCTATGGCCAAGGGACAGCTCGATATCCTCAGTGATACCACACTGGAGCATCCTACTGCTCTTGCATGGGAAAGAGACCACAGCACCTCTGATTCTGGGATGGAGCCACCCAGCATAAGTAGGTGCTGCCAGAGTGTGTTCCCAGCTCATCTGGGTCCCTGGGGTGGGGATTAGTAGCCCCTCAGTCCCCATCCCATGCCTGTATCTGTGACACACAGAGCCTTGGAGGGGCTGGTGGTGCTCCTTGCTGAGCACATCCCACTGTGGAGCAGGACTCCAACTCCACAGAGCCCAGTATCACCTACCCCCTCCAAGCACATTGTTCCAGCTTCTCCCTCTCTCCCTGCAGGGTCTCGTTTGGCTCGATCTGATGTCACTGACTCGTGCAGCACCATCTCCTCTGACACCAAGTTTATGCTGGACATGCTCTATGCCAAGGGCTCCTCAGAGTCAGGAAGGGAGAAGATGTTCCATGAAATACCTTTATCCCCCCAGATCCAGGGTGAGGCGGAGATGGACACCAAGGGAAGTAGCAGCCAGGAGCAGGAGAGTGCCCGGCACTGTGGCAGGGCTCCAGACGGGCCAGTAGCCAGTGCCCATGCCAAGCTGGCACGTGCCATGTCCAGCATAGATGATGAGACCCACACGCAGAAGCTGGAGAACACCGGGATGATGCCCATCAAAAAGGAGACAGAGCTGACATGGGAACGCCTGGAGACCATCCCCGTGCAGCTGAAGATCAAGGACCTGGACTTCACTGATTTGGGGGAAGAAGAAGATTTTGACATCCTGGACACTGGGCCAGTGACCAACGGGTCTTTCCTCTCTTCTGGCATTGAAGCAATGAGTGCTGGAACATTCATGGCTCCCCCTCCACCTCCTGCCATCCCTGGTTGCCCACCACCACCACCACCTCCACCTCCTGCCCTCCCTGGTTGCCCACCCCCACCACCTCCACCTCCTGCCATCCCTGGTTGCCCACCACCACCACCTCCACCTCCTGCAGTCCTTGGCTGCCCACCCCTACCAGGGCCACCAGGTCCCTCAACAACAGATGGTCCCTCCCAGGCCAAAAAGAAGAGGACGGTGAAGCTCTTCTGGAAGGAGCTGAAGCAGCTGGATGGCACTGTGGGGCCTGGCAGGTTTGGCCAGGGGACACTCTGGGCATCCCTGCAGAATGTCGAGGTCAATACTGCCAAACTGGAGCATCTCTTTGAGTCACGGTCAAAGGAAGCACCAACCTCAAAGGTAGCGGTGGGCACCCATTGGCCGAGGAGATTTGAGGGGTGGGAAGAAGGTTGTGGGTTCCTGTGGGAACCTTCAGCATGCACTGTCACCCATACCCTATGTCAAGGACGGGCACCAGAAGCCTGGAGGCTCAGTGGGGGTGATTATAGGCAGTGCACAGATTTGGTTTGGCTCACTGCCTCATCTGTGTTTGGTTCCCCATGTTGGTAAGTTCATGAAAGCGAGCCCTTTGCCTGGCTGTCCCCATCCATCTGTCCTCTTTGCAGAAAGCCACTGATGGGAAGAAGGTGGTGGTGGTGTTGGACCCCAAGAGGAGCAATGCCATCAACATTGGCCTCACCGTGCTGCCACCTATCCATATAATCAAGACAGCTGTGCTCAACTTTGATGAGTTTGCAGTCAGTAAGGAAGGGATTGAGGTGAGCACAAGAGAAGCAACTTCAGCTTCTCTGAGGTCCTCAGCAGGTGATTCCCCAGGCTGGGAGAAGTACATGCCATGATGCCTGGGTGACATTTCATGTATGGAGTGTGACATATCCCTCTTTCCCTGCTCCAGAAAATCCTAACCATGGTCCCAACTGAGGAGGAAAAACAGAAGATCCAGGAGGCCCAGTTGGCCAATCCTGATGTGCCTTTGGGATCTGCAGAGCAGTTCCTGCTCTCCCTGTCTTCCATTAGCGACCTCACGGCAAGGCTCCAGCTCTGGGCCTTCAAGCTGGATTATGAGAGCCTGGAGCAGGTATGGAGCCACGTACCCCATCTCCCCTCTGCCCTCCCAGCACTGACACCCCAGCAGTGCTAAGCACTGAGCCAAGAATGTTTCTGGTGAGGATCAGTTATATCCAAACATGGGAGATGCCATCCCATTGCTGGGGATGGGCTGCAGGTCCCCAAGGAAAGCATGGGCTTGGGTTGATCAGGAGGTGGTTGTCCTCATGGGTGAATGCTGAAGCTCCCAAGGAAGAGAGTGGCCAAGGGATCTCACCTGCTTCTCCCCTCAACCAGGAGATTGCAGAGCCGCTCTTTGATCTGAAGTTAGGCATGGAACAGCTGGCCAGAAATCAAACATTTAAGTGCATCTTGGCCACACTGCTGGCCATGGGCAACTTCTTGAATGGTTCCCAGGTGAGGAGCAGGGTGAGGACCAACCACGGTGTATGGGTACCCAGAAGGGTCTGTGGGGAGCTGGGAGGTGCTGGTGGGGACCCAGTGGATCTGCAAATTGTAGGTCTGCTGGAGTAGGGAGGAGAGTCCCTGCTGAGTCCCTTGGGTTTCAGAGCAGAGGCTTTGAGCTCAGCTACCTGGAGAAGGTGTCAGAAGTGAAGGACACAGTACACCGGCAATCCCTGCTCTACCATCTCTGCCAGATGGTGGTAGAGAAGTTCCCAGAAACCACTGACCTCTACTCAGAAATTGCCTCCATCACCCGCTCCGCCAAGGTGAGGCAAGGCAGGTGACACCCAGGCAAGGAGAGGGTGTGGTCCTGTGGCTGCCCAGCTACACCAGCATGGTCAAGGACTGACATCTCACTCTTTCAGGTTGATTTTGAAGAGCTGGCCAACAGCCTGGTGCAGCTGGAGCGGAGGTGCAGGGCCTCCTGGCACAACCTGAAGGTGATTGCCAAGCACGAGACCAAGCCAGTGCTGAAGACCAAGCTGACAGAGTTCCTCAAGGATAGCACCCAGCGCATCATCGTCCTGAAGGTGGTGCACAGGCGTGTACTCAACAGGTTGGTGGCTTGGGGACACAGCAGGAACCTTTCAGTCCTGAACCTTGCAGTCCTATTGGGGGCCCTCTGTGACTGATGTTCCCGTAGGTTTCACTCCTTCCTGCTGTACCTGGGGTACCCAGTGAGTGCGGCGCGGGACGTGAAGGTGACGTCCATCTGCAAACTGCTGCGGGAGTTTGCCCTGGAGTACCGCACCTGCCGGGAGCGTGTCCTGCAGCAGCAGAAGAAACGCGCCGCCCACCGCGAGCGCAGCAAAACCCGGGGACGCCTCATCACTGAGGTACAGGGACAATCGCCTGGGTGCCACCAGGAGCTGATGCTCCCCAGGTCCCCAACACCAACCTCTCCTCCCATTGCAGACTGAGAAATTCTCAGGCATTGCTGAGGCAGTTCTGCCGCCTGCCGTGGTGTCCAGCAGCCCCAAAGAGCAGATGGAAGCGGGCCACGAGACCATGAAGATTGTGCTGACCTCCCCCACAGATATCCCTGCCCGCCGCAGCCGAGCCAGCCAGGGTAGGAGCAGGATGGCAAAGGAACTGAAGGCATGCCCAGCTGGCTGGGAACAGCTGGTGCCAGCATCTTCTTTGTCCCCATGCAGGAACAGGGCATGGCACTCCAACCCAGAGCTCCCCAGCCCAGGAGGATGTTCCCAGCTCACCCGATGATGCTTCAGATGAAATCATGGACCAGCTGGTGAAATCGGTGACTCACAATGCCAACCCCCGACCCTGTCCCAACAAGGAGCGCAGGAGGTCCCGTGTCAATAGGAAGTCCTGTAAGTCCTATCCCTATATCCCTGTGCCCTGTTCCGTCTCTGTTCCCATGCTCTGTCCCTGTGCTCTGTCCCATCTCTGTATCCCTGTCCCACGTCTGTGTCCCTGCTCAGATACTTTTTCCCAGCTCTGTGTCCCTGTCCCCTTACCCTTACCCTTTCCCATCTCTGTTGCCATGCCCTGTCGCATCTCTCTTCCCAGGCTCTGCCCAATCCCCATACTCCTTCTCATCTCTGTCCCTGTCACTGTCTTCTGTTCCATCTCCTTGTCTCTGTACTCTGTCTGTATGCCTCATCCCATCTCCATGTCTCGGGGCTCAGTCCCTATGCCTTGTCCTTTGTGTTCTTGCTCCCATGCCCTGTCTGGCTCCTTACCCATGGGCTACCTATGACCTGACATGCTGAGCCCACCAGACAGGATGTACCCTGAGACCACTCAATGCCACTGCACCCCATTACCCTGGCCCCAGTGCCTGGGGACTCTGGCCCCCAGTGCTGCTTGTGCTGCCAGTGCCATACTCTCCTCTTCCTGCAGTGCGGCGAACGCTGAAGAGCGGGCTCAGCGATGACCTGGTGCAGGCGCTGGGCCTGGGGCAGGCACCTGGCATGGAGATTTGAGGGAGCTGAGGGGGCTCTTGCTGCTCCCCACTGCCAGCTGCCCCAGAACAGGACATGGTGGCAGCCCCTGTGGTTACAGGATAGGCACTCTCTGCACCTTTGCCCTCGCCTCACTTTTCCCTGCCGGCCTCCAGCTCCCGGAGGTGCAGGCAGCAGGATGGCAGTGATGCCCCAGAGCTGCTCCATGGCAACCCAGATGGAGGATGCTCAGCACTTGTGCTTGGAGGCTCGAGGTTCATCTTCTCAACAGTATTAGAGGGGTCAAGGGGCTGGACCCAGACCCCCACTGGGAACTGGGTCTGGCCCATGGCCGCTGTGGCAATAAAATGATCTGATATGCTGCCAGCGTCTCTTGTTACTGTACCTGAGAGGCCGAATGATGTGATACTCCCTCCCTGGCCAAGCCAGTAGCCCTTCTGCATCTCCAACCCTGCTCCCTGGGACAAACACTCAGCCAGCCTTGTAGGGACCATTGTCCCTGTGGGGACAGCACAATCCCCTCTGTACTGGGACAGCTGGGGGACTTTTCCAGAAGGAGTAAGGACTGCTGCCAGGCTCAAGGCTGCACGCTCAAGGACAGGAGCAGCAGCTTGAGTG
>VXBI01009005.1:229399-241419 GCA_013397375.1 Toxostoma redivivum
GGCGGGCGGCGCCCCGCGGGCTGCTGCCGGTGGCGGGCAGAGCCGTCCTTGTCACAGGTGAGTGCGGGGACACGGCCTCGACGCCCCGACGGCACCGCCTGGGCTCGGCGGGGAGCGGAGTGGGGTGTCCCGCAGGCACCAGGACGCTGCTGTCAGTGGGGTCCCGCTGGGGACCAACCACGGCTGCCAGCGCATCCCTCATCCTCTTCCACGTCCAAGCAGAACCGGCCAGGCTGTATCTGCCCCGCGAAGCAGGGAGTTGTAATGTCCCCTCGAGTGTTGACCACTAGTTGCAGCACGATGCCGAGAGCTGCTTCCTCTGGAAGCCCCGAGATTAGATGGGGCAGAGCTGGAGCGCTGGCTTGGGACCCCGTCGGCTGGCCCAAGGGCTTCCCTCTCCTCCCTTTCTCCCCTCTAGAGTTGTACTTGTTCTTAGAAAGGTTCTCATAGCATCTCTAGAGGCTTCAACAGAGCTGGCTACCCAGCGCCAAGTATCACTGCTTCATCCAGAGCTCCATCCAGGGAGCTGCTGGTGACAAGGTTTTCCACTGTGTGGGTATCCTTGGGAAATGCAGCCCAGCTGCTGCCTGCTTTCCCTTTGGGCTGCCTGGTCCTGAGCTCCTTAGAGAATGTGTTGTGCTCCCAAGTTTTGCACAGCTCTGGCTCGCAGGCTGAAGCTCTTTAGGGTATCTTGGTATATACATGGTTTCTCACTCCTTCCTCCTGGCAGTGGAACAGGAGGATGAGAGCCAGGCTGAGCACTGCTTTGCTGTGAGGCAATGGTAGTGGAGGGATGAGGAGGAAGTGCTGGAGCTGGGGTGGTTTTTGCTCCAGGTGTGCCTGGAAGGTGCTGCTGGCTCCACATGGATGCAGAGGGGAGGGAAACTTCTGGGCATGACCTTGGCAGTGCTCCCAAGGAGAGGAGCCTGCATCCTGGTGGGGATGTCTGGGCTGGACTTGAAGGTGCTGAAGCTGGAGAAGGCAGTTTGCTTGTTTCCTAGAAAATTAAGGCAAGACCTGGTCCCACTTCCAGCTTGAAGAGTTCTGTGGTGTCAGTGGGAAGTACAGGGAATCCTCTCTGGAAGAGGAAGATCAGAGGAGCAAAGCAGTGGATGAATGAATGATTCAACTGAGTGAAGGTCAAAGCTGCAGCAGGGTAGGGCTGCCTGCGGAGGATGCCTGACAGCCATGCACTCACAGGTGCCCTGTGGCACACTGGCTCTGGCAGCCATGGCCCTCTGGCACTGCCTATATAATTAGTGAGTCAGTGACTGGAACAAGGTGTTCTTGCCCCAGTGCGTTGAGGTGGCACCTCTGCAGCTCTAATGTGTTTGCTCTTGGCTGTAAATACTTTGTGGTTTTACAGGTTCGAGTCGCAGCCCACGGTGCGGGATCGGTGTTTCCATACTGCTGCTCCAGCAAGTTGCCTGCCAAGAGGCAGATGCAAGGGCTGTTCTTCTGGGGATGGCATCCCTCACTTGAGTATTTGTATAGTAATTAGCCTGATTCTTTTACTAATTAATTCCAGGCAACTAGGTACTGAGTAGCTGCTGTATGTCCTGTGGAAGTAGCTGGGAAGGATCAACCTTGAGAGACAGGCAGCCTGACCTTCCTCCTCTTGCCAATGGGAAGCAAAGCCTGGCAAAGCGAGCAGCATGGGCACAGATGACTATCAATGCTGGGTCTCATTGAAATTGTGAAGGACAGAACTTCTGCTATGCTATGTGTTGTGCTGGACCTTGTAGATTAACTGAGAAATGGCACAAAGTCCCCTCCCTATGGAGCAGTGCAGGTCTCAGCCTGAAAATCTTTGGGCATCATTTCCTTGTAACACACCTTGGCCGCTGTCTTAATTGTGCATCAGATTCAGTGATGCTTATCTGGGGCAAGTTAAGGTGGCTGCAGTGTTGTTCTGTCTCCCAGGTGATGAGTTTCAGCTCTTTCAGCTGCCCACTCTCCCTGGGAACAACCCTAAGTTGAGCTCTGCATGTGATGCTCCAGCCCCATGTGCTGGTCCGAACATCACTGGCTGAATAAAACTTAGTTATGGGAGGGATTGAAGGGAAACTAACTGTGCAGCTCAGTGGGAAAATAGCAGAACAGCTGTAGAGCTGCTGCAGAGGGAAGCTCCTCACCCTGTGGTAGCAGCAGGGACTGGAAAGTTGTGGCGTTTCCCATCTGTTGCAGGTTTGCATTTTGACTGTTGCACGTGGGACCAGGGTTTGGCTGGATGGGATGGGCAGCTGCCTGCTGCTAGAGGGGAGTAAGGGATGCTGTACTTTCCCATGATGCATCCCCTAGGCTAGCAAAGTGGTCACTAGTCCCTGTAGTGCTGTGTTTGTCTGGGGCTGTGACCTTGGGGCTTTTTTTCTGTATCCCAAAGGTCCGGCTTCTCCAGGAGCATGGCTCCAGTGGATGCAGCCTGGCTGGGGGCAGAGGGTGAGGAAAGCGTTAATCTTGTCTTCCTAGGGGATGTAACAGCTGTTTTCAGGGAGGAGGAGAATGCCCTCCTGTGCAGCCAGGGGCTGGGAGAGGTCAGCCCCAGGAGGATGGTGGGGATGAGGAGGGGAGCAGAGATCAGCTGCTTGGCCTGGGCTGGGAGTGAGACAGCAGCTATCTCCATGCCTCCCTTGGTTTGCTGTCCTGAGCCTGCCCTTGCCTTAAAGATGAGCCCACACCTGGCACAGGCTTTGGCCACACTTGGAAAACACAGGGACCTCAACATACCTGCAGTGTGGACAGGGTTGGTATGGGCAGCTGCCTGACCAGAGCCTGATCAGCACTGGGAAGCTGCAAGAAAGCCAGTACCTGGCATCCCTCACCACAGTGTGTGACAGCATTCCAGGGTGCTGGTGTGGCTGGCTGGTACCTGTGGGTTAGAGGTGCCAGTGCCTCACTGAGAGCTGCTTGCTCTGAACATCAAATGGCTGGTTTGTGTGTGCATCCCCCTTCCCAAATGTGAAAAGGCACTGCTGGGTGTTCTTAGAGCCACTAGACTCCTTAGAGCTGTGTGAGCAAAGAGGGGTATTATATCCCATACTCCTTCCCACTGGGAGTTGATACAAAAAGCAGTCCAGCCTCTGGAGCCTGGGCAGGGGTGATGGTCTGTGAGAGCAGTCTTGGAGGGAGGTGATGAGCCATTTCTTGGCCTCTCCAGATTCAGGCTGGCAGTGCTTTGTGCAAGGTTGGTCTTTGTCTGGGTCAGTTTAGACATGACCTTAGACCATCCTTTGATTCCTGTGGTCTTAGCAGATGCCTGTGGAATTCAGTGAGTCTATCCAACACAACTGGCTGCGTGGAGGTGGTGGAGGGATGGCCAGGAGCATTTTGGGGCTCCACGGACCAGCTGGAGAAGCCTCTTGCTGTTGTGTAGCTCTGCCATATGTGACTGTGCAGAGCGGTTCTTTGGCCAGTAGCCAATTGCCCAGTTTACTGCAGATCCTTGGAAAGTACCAAATGAAAACTACCCCATAGTCTGCCTGCCTGCAGGGCTTTGCCAAAGCAGAGGGAGGACAGGAGTTGTGTTACAAGGTATTGGTTCATATGCTTCAGCTTGGATGAAAAGGTGAAAATAGTAAATTGTTGTTCTGTCTAGAATAGCGATACCTGAATTAGCGCTACACCAACCCCAAATATCAAGATGGCTGCCTGAGAGAAGCAATTTGGGTCTCTTGTATCCTTGCTTTTCCTTGGTGCAGCCTAGGAAGAAAGGAAGCTAGGAGCACCTGCGGACTGGTCTGTCTTCCAACAAATCATGTCTGTGACCAAAATTGGTTGGTAGATCAGGCTACCCAAACCTGTCCTGTCCTCCTCTCTTCTCCTTCCTGGCGGCAGGAAAAATGTGTTTTTCCTGGTGAAACATTCTTGTTACAATTGCATGCCCCATTAACAATCTGAAATGGGTCAGAGCTTCAGATCATGCTCAAGGTTAACAGAGGCTTTGCAACTTGCAGCGCTTCAGTGTTTCCCATGGACTTCACAGATGTCGAAGCATCTGCTGGCTGCAGCAGGGCTGAGTGATTCAATCCAGATGTTAGGACTCTTGCTTTCTGCCACAAAGGTAAATCACTTTCTGTGGTAAAAAAGCAGCGTTACTCCTGTCTGGACTTCAATGTTGCTTTAGATCTATTTTCCAGCTAAATAAGGTGACTGAGAAATGTTGGGGTAAAGGATTCAGGGCTGGCTCTGGGATGGGCATCTCTGCACCACAGCGTGGCTGGAGCACCTGCACAGCACACTGACAGCCTATGTTTGGTGCTGAGCCTTGCCATGAGAAATTCTTTTGTGCCTAGCTGACTTCCACTCTGCTTCTGGAAACAGTGATCCAGCTCAAAGGTACCTGGGATCTTTCCCCAGACCAAGTGCAGTTGATCAGATCCCTGCCAAACCAAACCATTCTGTGATTCTATACGTGAAGGCTGAAAATCAGCTTATTCCCTGAAATTGCTCTGATTTTTCCAGAATCTATTAAAAATTAACAGCAGAGGCAGCTGGTGCCTCCAAGCTGAGGGGTGGAACAGGATCAAAATCAAACACCCAAACTCCAGCCCTTGTGTACAAGCAATTCCTGGTTTACTTGAAGCAAAAAATTGCAACATTTACCTCTAGTTACAGGGTTTGCTGCTGGCTTTTGGGAACAGAGCAGGAAAGCTGCTTTTTCTGCCTCTATCTGCAGGGCTGAAGCTCTCCCCCCGCTTTGTCAGCAGCCCTCCATGGATTTAGGATTCTTCTTTCCCACGTGAGGTTTCTTCAGAAATAGATACCTACCCCTGTTCACTGCAGGCATGTGGATAGATACGCTCAGCTTTTTCTCACTTATCTATAAAATAAGCACTTTTGAAGCCTACTAATGACACAGACCTGTTGAGGTGGGAGTTTTTAGCACTGTTAACCAAAAATGATGAGCACAGCTAATTAGGAGGAAAAACACATTGAGGTTTCATACTGTGGGAGACTGGAGTTGGTAGAGAAACCCAAGCTGGCTTGATTAACCTCAGGGTTATGTGGGGACATGAGAGCAACAAAGCAAAGACTTCCCTGATGAAATGAGATTGTCAGATGGGAACGGATGCTTTCGGAAGGAGAGAAGTGTAGGCAGTTGCTGCCCTCTAGTCCAATGAGCAGCACATTTTTAATGAGGTCTGGGATTGGGTTACCCACTGTTGAGTCTAGCTCTCCTCAAGCCAGGATCTGGTTACAGACGAGCTTTTACTAATGGGACCACAGCACAGGATTGGTGGACTTGCCCAGCCAGGGTTTTGTTTGAAGGGGTTCTTCAAGGTGTTTCCACCAAATCTTTCCTTCTCCCCATAGTGTTTTTTCAGTACTGGTCTAAAACTCCAGCTGGAGGAGTTTTTTTTTTCCCAGGAGGAAAGGCTGCAGGGCTTTTGTACCTCTTCACCTCCTGATGTCCCTCCTGTCATCTCAGATCTGAGGTACTGCTGTGCAGCCTCCAAGGCCAAGTGGATGGGGTTTGGAGCAATCTGGGCTAATGGAAGGTGTCCCTGCCCACGGCAGGGGTGTTGGAACTGGATGACCCTATAAAGTCCTGTCCAACCTAACTGTTCTATAATAAGGTGGAAAATGCTTAAGTTTTCAATGATAAGGTGGCAAAATTGCCCTCATGCTGTCAGTGTGTTACTACTGGTATAGTTTAGGACCTTTTATTTTTAACCTCCCCAGCATGTGCCTGTTACCTCCTTCCCTGCTCCCCCCAGTGTCTGTGGTATATCCACCATCTCTCATTCTTCTGTCTCGGCTTGCATGTGCAATGTATCACTTCTGCTTCCTTCTCCCCTGGAGAGCTGCCAGCCTCTGAGCTTTATCAGCTTCCCCCTTGGGAGCTGGCTTCCCTGTCACACATGGCACTGTCCTGGGATTTGCTGGCACTAAGGCTGTAATCTTGAAAAGCAGTTTTTGGCTTTACAGGCTTTGAGGCAGCGCTTCCTCTTGCTGGGTGGTTGATCCTGTGGAGCCAGATGGTGAGTGACTCCCAGGCAAGCTGGGAGCAGAGAGAAGGCATGGGCTGGAAAGCTCAGGTACCTGCCCTGATGTCTTCTTCGGCAGTTTTGAAAGTCTGGCCTCTCCGAATCATAGAAGCTCTGAATGGTTTGGGTTGGAAAAGACTTCAAAGACCATCTTGTTCCCCTACCATGGGCAGGGACACCTTCTACTAGACCAGGTGCTCCAAGCCACATCCTACCCGGCCTTGAACACTTAAAGGGATGGGGCAGCTGTAGCTTCCCTGGGTTACCAGGGCCTCACCACCCTGCTATGAGTAACCCATTGTGACCAATGTTTGTTCCTTTCTAGGATCCTGGTTACTAGGTGGGAATAAGCCCCAACCTGGGGTGTGCAGCCATCCCAGGATTAATTCTCTCCCTTTCAGCTGTTATGCTAGGCTCTGCCTAAGATGAAGGGCATGTGTGGGTGCTGCCCTGGCATTGCCTCGGTCAGCAGAACTCTGTCCAAGCACATTAGGCTGGAGGGCCACCTTCATGTATTTTTGGGAAAATGCACCAAGGTATATTAAACATCAAACTCTTACTCTGCAGAGCTGGTGAGAGCTGCAGGTGAAGAGTAATAGGGGACAACTTGAAGTGTGTATGGAAAGGGCAGGTGGCTCGAGGTCCTCATGAGGCATAGCTCTGAGCCTGGGGGCTTGAACAGCTCAGTGTATTTCAAAAGCTGTCTTGGCAGAAGCTCAGTTGGTGTTTGCTCAAGTGTTTTGCTCTGTTCCTAAAAAAAATAAAAGTCCCCCGCTTCACATGGATCTGGAAGCTGCAAAAGAAAATAGTTGGTACAGCTGTAGAGACCATCATGATGTGGGAATGGGCAAGGCTTGCACCACTTCTTCTGCTTGCTTGGGATTGTGGCATGTGGTGGGAGTTTACTCTTGTGACAAGGAGAGTGGTAAGATGGCACCTTACAAGCAAAGAAATATCTCAATCAGCAAAATATCCCTGACCTAATAGTGCTCCACTGAAACTGCCATAGCCTTACTGGGGTGCTGCAAACTCTGAGATGCTTAACATGGTGATCCCCTGGGCTTTCTCTGACCTGCTGCTTTGGTCAGCACTGTCCCAGCATGGCTTTGTCCTTGCTAGCATCACTTGTGACTTGCCCACAGTGCTGTCTGGGTGGCACTTCAAAGCTCTCCCATGGTTGACCTGTTCCACTACATGGTTAGAGGTCATGCCATGGCTGTGGTGCTTTGCTGTCCTGGTTAGAAACACCTTCCCTGAACTGTCCCTGGCTCAAGATGGTCCATGTAGAAGAGCTGTTCTTCCTTTCAGCTGCCTGTGGGTGGGTTAGTCCTGCCTGTAGCAGACCTTAGGCATGACTTGATGCTTCTCCTTGCTTGTTAGCACACAGAAGGGATGGATATGGGGCTTGGCTGGTGGTTATCCAGCCTGCTGGGAGTCTCTGGAGAGCCCTTTTGCAGACTAGAGGTGCCCACCAGCAGGTGCCCTAGCCATGGCTTTATTGCCACCACCTTATTCCCCAGGAGCATCTTCAGTGTCACATTCCAGACATAGCTGGTGGAGCTTTCTGGCTTCTCAGCCTGGTTCCTATGCAGCCTCTCCCTTTCCAAGAGGCCAGGTGGATGTGTTACCAGTGCCAGCTTGCCATTGGCCCTCATCTTGAGGGGTTGAGTTGTCTCTGGGCTATGGGTGTCCTTCCCAGTGACAGCTCTTCCTGATGGATGGCTTTCAAGGCTTGTCAGCTCCATGTTCCCAGTTCACCATGTTCCCTTTGAAGATGATTAACCTGGCTATGGCCACAGCTCTTCACAACTTCCTCTTCTTGGAGAGCCATCCATCTATCCCAGGTTAGCTTTGATGTACAGCCTGTGCCAGCTGATGTCTGTGCTGCTGTCTTCTCTCGCTTATCCCTGCGTGCTGGAAGATCAAATTCTTGGCTGTGAGAGTCTCACTGCTCCTTTTGGGGAGAGGATCTCCCCTCGGTGGAAACAGCAGCTGCCGGAAGATGCCATCCAGCCCGGGGTGCGGTGAGCAGCTGCTTCTAGGAAACTCCTGTGCTCTCTTTCTGCGAAGTGTCGCAGCGATGCTGGAGGTGGCACTTCCTCCCCCCACGCCCTCCCCGTCAGCTTGTGAGCCCAGGGTCACTGCTCACCGGCAGCAGCATCACTGCCATGCCAGGGCTGGGTTAATTCCCGGGTCCCAACCTCTTTGAGCATCCCACCAGGCACTGGCCTTGCATTGCAGGGGGCAGCAGGGCTCATCCCTGTCCTGCTGTCCCAGGGCACTAACAAGCTCCTGCTTCATTAGCCCCACCAGTGGCAAGCAGCCAGCACCTGCTGCTCGCAGCTTTGGTGGGGGATAAGGCATTAGGATGGCTTTTAGTGATGGGGAGAGCTGTGGCCTCTGACACTTTTTTTTTTTTTTTTAATTGCCTAGCTGGTTTTGTGCCGTTGAGTCCTCAATACAGATGCACCAGTAAAGCTCCTGAGAAATAGCCTTTAATCCGAAAGCTGTGGGTGCATTCACACTGGCCTGGGGGCTGCTCTGTCTGGTAGTGTATGTTGTCTAGGCAGAAAATCAGATTTCCTCCCTTCCCTTTGTTAAGTGGGAGACAACTTCCCGGGTGGAGGTGATGATTGTGAGGCCCCACTTGGCTAATCCATTGTAATTCATACCATCTGGCTATTGTCCCCGGCACAGGGAGGGGTAGGTCACCCATGTACCCGCTGCCATGGGCATTCTGAGCTCTGCCTTCTGTCATGGGTCTCATTATGGGGCTGAGGGTTTGTCTGACCCTGTTCTGTTGGAGGGATGTGTCTATCCTGGCTGTGGGAGCCATTTCCCTCCAGCTGCCTGTGCCGATTGTGTCACACAGGGGGGTGGTCCTAGGTGAGCAGGGGTAGCGTGTGCTCCCCTTGGCTCAGGTCCTGCTCAGGAAGGAGGCTGAGGCTTTGCAGGGATGCCCACCCAGGCTGCTTGAGTGGGGGGGCTCCTGCATTATCCACTCATCATGGATTTGGGGATGGGATTTGGGTCATCCCTAAAGGTATCTTCTGGCTTTAATTTAATTTAATTAGGCTTGTGGCTTCCTGAACCCCAGTGCTGAGGACCTGCAGCAGCATCACCAGGGCTGCTGCCACCCCAGCCCCGTCTGCCAGTGCCTGGGCATGAGGGCTGCTCCCATTGGGCGTGGGGACATGGCATGCCATGCAAGCCACTGACTGGGATGGTGTTTCCTGTGGGCAGTGATGACACCGGATAGGTTGGGGGCTGTGGGTGCTACTTCCCTGTCCTACTCCCCCAGCAGTACCTTGGGTGTGGGCAGAAGGTGGCTGATGCCTGGCTGGGGAGGCCAGGGCTGGCACATGGCTGTGGCAGCCCAGCTGTTGTGGGGACAGGTGTTCCTGCCTTCCTCTCCCTCTTCTGTGCCCTGCCAAGAATTTGTTCCCTCTTGCTGAGGGCTGACATCAGCCCTTTATCACTCCTGGCTCCAAATGTGTGCAGCACCCAGAAGGTGTTGGCTACGGGGCCTTGCCCTGCCCACGCAGGATTGTGCTGGGCATTTTATCCTGCCTGGACCTGTACTGTGCAAGGACCCCCTCCTTGAGTTCCTCTGGGGGACTGCCATCCCCTCTGATGGCACCATGTCCAGTTGGTGCCATCTTGTGCTATGCTTCCACATCCATGAGTTGCCCACACTCCCAGGATGGAGGGGAGACAAACAGCTGAGCTGGAATCAGTGCCTGCTCAGGGACCCAGCTGAATTTCCCTCAGTGCTACTCAGCTAAATCCCATACTATGCCTGGAGAAGCTGGATCCATGGTGGCAGTGAATCCTGTCAGAGCCAGAGGCCATGTTAACTTGGCATCCCAGGCAGGATTTGAGCTTGAGCCTATGGAAGCAAGTGCTCAGCATGTTAATCCATTCAGCCTTGATGCCCTAGCTCCCCTCACTGATGGTGTCCTTGAGCCTGGTGACAGCTCCATCTTGGCAAGGCCTCTTGGACAGGGTGTTGGGACACACAGCAGTAAAGCTCTTTGTGTGGTGGTACTGATGTCCTGGCATTTGGGGAGCAGCAGGGGGCACCCAGGCAAGGACTGCAGAGCTGATGGAGATGGAGGATGTGCTTCTGAGTGCCCAACTCAGCTGGCAAGCTCCCTGTCGGTAGAAGATGGAGCATCCTCAAGGGGTGCCTCCAGCTGCCTCGCTGCTGGGTGCCTGGGGATAACCCCTAGGGCTGCTGACTGACCATGCTGCTAGGGTGACTGTGGGGGAGCTGATCCATCTCAAGGGTGTTCAGCCCTGGGCCAACCCCTCTTCAGCTTCCACACCAGGGTCCTCAGCTAGGGTGGCTGTGGAGGGACCAGATCCAGGGAGCTGCTGCTGTACCCGCCAGGCTCTGGGCAGTTTTGCAGCCATGTGAGAATTCTTCAGCCAAGCTATGTTTCTCACTGCTTAGGTTTTTGTTGGTCCTCACCTGTTGTGCATGGTTCAGGGATGAGGATGCAGAGGTTGTGAGGGTGCTCAGTTTGTGGCTCAGGGATGAGGATTCACAGCTCATGGCTTGGGGATGAAGATTCTTGGCTTGTAGCTCAGAGCTTAAGATGCCCGGCTTGCAGTTCCACAGCTCCAAAATAAGGCTGCACAGCTCATGGCTCATGGATGAGGACTCATAGCTTGGGAAGGGAAGTCACTCCTAGGTTGTGTTGGAGTGAGCACTGCAGACCTGTGCCACCAGCCCTCCATCATGTACCATGCCAGCAGTGGGGGCCAGGGGCATGCACATGGCTGTGGTTCAGCTGCTCCCGGGTCGCAGCTGTGTTATTGACCCTGAAGCACTAATTTGGAGTATGTCTCTGTGTGGTGGCCTTGGTGCTGGTGCAGGAGAGCAGGGTGAATACCTGAGACAGCAAAATGTCAGAGCGTGCCATGCCTGACTCACCTGGAAGAAATGTGTCCACACCAAACCGGGACTGCAGCTTCAGCCGGCTCCTGGCAGTGAGGAAGCACGAGCGGTGCAGGCTGGCTGGGAGCTGCCCAGCTGGCACAGCTCAGCCCCAGCGGTGGCTCTGCTGTCACTGGTGAGGAGCAACTCTGGACAATAGATGCAAGATGCTGTAGGGTCAGTCCTCTTTGCCCTCCCCGAGTGGGTGGGAGGGCATCCCTTATGACAATGCTGGAGGCCGAACCTTTTTGCTTGCTCAAGATAAGTAAAGTTGGGGCTTGCCATGCCAAAATTCTAGTGAAGGCTTGCATCTCTCACTCTTCGGGGAGCTGTTGAAGTGTCTGGAGCTTCTGCAAAGTCCTCAGGAATTGCTGCTGACCTGCTGCTCTGGAAAATGGCTGTCCAGCCCCCGGTGCAGAATTTTGTCCCAGCTTGTTGAGCCTGCGGAGGGCTGTTGGATTTTGCAGCCTGGAATCAGGCTTTGCTCTGTTCCTGCTGCAGCAAAAGCCTCTAGCTGCTGGCCCAGGGTCCGTGGGGATGTGATGGGGGGCTTCAAGGTACCTGGTCTCCTCTGCTGCACTTCCAATGCTGGGATCCTGTGCTTGATCTGACTGCGTCCCTCCCTCCAGCAGGACTGTGAAACCAGCTGGCAAGCTGGGAGCTGGGGAGGGGGGAACTGGCGCCAGCATCTCCTCGTGATGCAGCATCCTGGGAGGGCAGTGAGCCCAGCGCCAGCCTTGCTGGGGCTGCACAGACTGGACGGCTCCAGCGCTCCCAGCGGGGCCGGGCTAGCGGCAATGGCTCCTGCGCCAGCTCCAGCGTGGCCAGCAGTTCATGTGCTGGTGGCCATGGGGAGTGAACATGGCCCTGGGCAAGCTGCCATGCTTTTGGGGCCACGTGTTATAGGCCCAGGAGATTCATCGTCCCTCCCTGCACTCTTGGCCATGCCTGAGCACAGCGGATGGGAAGCTGAGCAGCGGTGGAGACCTTAAATAACACCAGAGCATCCTCACCCTCCTGGCCCTGGGCCTCTTGCCAGCCTCCCAGGAGTTTGGTTTTTTGTTTGGTGGTTTGTTTTGTTTGTTTTTTTT
>VXBI01009005.1:241465-290845 GCA_013397375.1 Toxostoma redivivum
GTATGTGTGTGAATAAATTAGAACTTCCGAAACAAACCCTCTGACTGCCCTGCTCCTCTAAGGCAAAACAAACCCTGCCTGACTTGTACAGCATGTGGCTGTGTTTGCTCCCTCCTTTCCAGACTTGCCCGTAAGAAGCCAGCAACTCTGGCTCTGTTTTTTGGGATGTTTCCCAGGGTTTTGAGAGTTATGTGGTGATAGGAAGCTTCACGTCTGCACTGGAAGCTTTTCTTGCTGGCTGCATGGGAGCAGTGCAGGTAACCCTCCTGTCAGCTGTGTCATGGTGAGGCTTTGGCCACGAGCACTTTTATTTTTAAACCTTATCTTTATTGCAGTTTTCTCCTGCACTGCTTGGAAAGGTGAAATGCACCTTATCTGTTTGTCTGCTGGCAGCATGCACCTTGGGAGGGGAGAGGTGGATGTGCTGTGTCGGCAGCACCTTTAGCATGCCCTGCAGACCAGGGTGCTGGGGGTGATGCTGGGGCAATGCCAGGGATAATGCTGGGGTGATGCTGAGCCAACCTGGCAAACATCCATGATGAGTGTTGGGTGTTGTGTGAGAAAGGGAGGTCCCTGGAGCCCCTTGCTGCCAGCTAAGCACCTCCGGGCTGTGTTATCACTCTGGCCTCTGGCCAGGGGTTTAATTATAGGTTTCTGATGCAGCAATTGAGTAAAACTGAGCTGGGGACTGGGACAGAGATGCTGAACTGAAGCTTAGCTGGTACCTCAAGAGCTGTAAGTGCCCAGTCCCAGCCTGGGGGTATGGAAGAGTGAGGCAGCCAGTCCCTGTGCCCACCCCCCTTCCTGCAAAGGCTGGTGGAGGGGTGCTGAATCTCATGGGGTTACAGTCCCCAGGGCCACTATTGTGTCCATCTTGGGGTGGCTCCAGGTGCCACACAGGATCCATTTTCAGGGATGTCCTCAGGAGCACATGAAGGTGATGGGCAGGATGGTGCAGGGCCATGGGGCTGCCCCTGCAGCACTCCCCTGTTAATGGTTAATGTGACTGGGCAGCAGCTGTGGTACAGACTCCCCGAGCTATCAGTGCTGCCATCGGCCGCGGGAACAGCCTGTACCTTGCTGCTGCTGTTTGTTTGCATCCTGGCTACTCCACCCTGGCCATTGGCCTTGTCACCATTCTGCAACAGCCAGCTCCCGCCCAGGCTGTCCCCCAGCCACCCCAATGGTGGCTTTGCAGGTGACAGTGTCACCTGTGGTACCTCTGTTTGAGCCGAGATGGAGGAGATGAGGCTGGGACCAGGCATGGAGCACCAGTACTCTCCTGCGTGGTCCATCCCGTTTGGATGCTCCCTTGAAGGATGCAGGGTAGCAGGAGCAGATCCGAATCCATTTTTTCCCCTCACCCTCATTAATCTCGTCATGCCCCAGCCAGGCTAGGGGGTCTTCTGCCTCTTGACCACTTTCTGGGAGGGAAAAAGCATTCAGCAAAAGTCTTCCACAGAGCCTTATGCCAGCTCTGAATGGTGCTTGATAGAGCTTTTAGAGACTATTTTGAGGGTTGATGGCCCCGAACCGCAGCAGGGCTCTGGGCTGTTCCGGTGTGCAACTGGTGCCTGTGGGTTTACCTGCACCTTAAATCAGAGAGGTGCTCAGGGCGATTGGGTTGCAGATAAAGGAAGTGTTTTCTTCCTCCCGAAAGAGAGAGTAAACAGCACAAGAGAGAGTAAACAGCAGCTCCTTGACCTGCAAATGCCCTAGGGCAAGGTCACATCCTGGTGAGTCAGGAGCTACAGTGAGTGTGGAGCCTAGGTGGTCCTCACGCAAGGGAAACTGATGGAGTTGGTTCCTGGTGATAGAGAGGCAGAGCTAGGGGATCTTCGGAGGCTGGAGACAGGCAGTGGCTGTCACTGGCCACTGCAAGGCTCTTCTGGTCTCTTTCAGGATGTGACTCAGGCTTTGGGCAGGCAACAGCCCGGCACTTGGACATCATGGGCTTTCGGGTGTTTGCCAGCGTGCTGGACCTGCAGAGTCCTGGTGCCCAGGAGCTGCGCCAGAACTGCTCATCGAGGCTGACACTGCTGCAGATGGACCTGACCAAGACTGAGGACATCCAGCGTGTCCTGCAGCACATCCAGGCCCACACAAACAGCACAGGTAGGAGCTGTCTTTGGCAACCCCACAGGACCCCACAAAACTCCCTGGAACCTCAGCCTGCAGCCAGCATGGCAGTGCCAAACCTCCATGTGTCCCCACAGGGGGCTGCATCCCTGCAGGCACCTGTGCCAAGAGCTTTTGCCAAGCTTTCTTCTTGTCCTGGGGCACCCCTACAATTCCCTTGCATGACCCCCATCAGCCTGGGGAGCAGCTGGGAATCCCAGGGTGGGGATTCGCCATTCAGGTCACCTCTTCAAGCGCCCCATCCCCACAGGACTCTGGGGTCTGGTGAACAACGCTGGGTTCAATGACACCATCGCTGACGCTGAGCTCTCGCCGCTGGGCAAATTCCGTGCCTGCATGGAGGTGAACTTCTTTGGCTCCCTGGAGCTCACCAAGGGGCTGCTGCCCCTGCTCCGCTCTGCTGGTGGCCGCATTGTCACCGTGAGCAGCCCTGCAGGTGAGCAGCCTTACTCCAGTGTGGCACCCCAGGCACAGCTTGAGCATCCCCATGGTGTGGTGCAGTTCCCACTCCCCAGGCACTCCAACTTTCTCAGCCAACTGGCACCAGGAACTCTAGGATGTGCTGGGAGCATTGCTGAACCCCACAGCAGCCACCAAGACAGGGGGAGACATGGGGGCTGGGGACAGTCAGCATGGTAACAGGTAGCATGAGCAACCCAAGCCCAGCTACCATGTGCCTCCATTGGGCATGACAGCCCTGGCCAGGGTGGGAAAACCAACTTCCTCTTCCCTGCCCTTTTTTTGCCCATGAAAACACATTAATCCTCCACTGGAGATGACAATCCCAAGCTTTAGCTGGACAGGGGGCAAAATCAATTTTCTCTTCCCTCACCATTTCCCCCCCCACCATTAAAACGTTAATTTGAAGCTAATGTCAGTTGTTTTCTCAGCAAAACAAACTCTAAGCCATTTCCTTTGAGCAGGGGCCATGAACACAGCCCAACACAAGCCCTGACCTTCCCCCTTGCTCCACTCTGTCCCTGCTGGAGCACTGGCTCACTCATTCTTTCACTCATGCCAGGTGACATGCCCTTCCCCTGCCTGGCAGCCTACGGAGCCTCGAAGGCAGCCCTCAGCCTGCTCATGGACACCTTCCGCAGTGAGCTCCAGCCCTGGGGCATCAAAGTCAGCCTCATCCTGCCTGGCTACTACAAAACAGGTAAGAGGGTCAGTGCCTGCTCCCTGTCTGTGCCTGTGGGCAAAGGACAGGTTTCCCAGAGAGGAGGAAGATGGAGCAATGGAATGAGCAGTTGGTGGTGCAAGCATGCAGCTTCTGAGCATCTCCAGCCATACAAGGACAGTGGCTATTCTGCGGCCGTTGGGCTCTGGTGGATTGGAAACATCAGGATCAAGTCCTGCCAGCAGATCCCATAGCACTAGGGCTGGTCAAAGTAGCTCAGTCACATTTATGGTAGCGGCATCCCCACTGCAGGCAGGGTCCAAGACCTCTGGTCCAGTCTCAAGCTACCAAGAGCCACTATGGTGCTACTACTGTCCTTCCCTCACAGCAATCTTTGCCAGGGTCTTAGCAAGGTGGAAGGTGACTGGGCCTGCTGGCACCCATGGCAGGGGGCCTGGAGTGGGGGCCCCACACAGCTCACAGGGACTGTTTCCTTGCAGGGACGACGTGTGACCCTGCCTTCTGGAATCTGCAGAAGCAGCAGCTGTTGGCCAGTCTGCCCCAGGAGCTGCTGCAGGCCTATGGCGAGGACTATGTGGAGGAGATCAACCAGCAGTTCATCCAGTTCATGAAGGTGGCAGTGGAGGACCTCAGCGCGGTAGTGAACAGCATCACAGAGGGGCTTCTGGCTGCCAACCCAGCCGTGCGCTACTACCCAGGGCAGGGCCTTGGGATCATGTATTTCATACACCGCTACCTGCCCTATTTTGTGCGAGACTTGTTCTTGAAAGGATTCTTCATCAACCCCAAGCTGCCCCGAGCGCTGCGGCGAGAGCATCACAACGATGTGAAGAAGGCCTGACCTTGGCCTGCACATGGCCTTCTCCCGGGCTTTCCAGGCACACCAGCCCCTGAGCGTGTGCAAAGCCAAAGGCACTGCCCTCCTGCATGGTGGGGGAGATCAGCACTAGACGTTAAAAACCAAATTTTTTTTCCAAAATCAGGTAGATCTATTTTCTATTGTGCAAGAATCAACATTTTCTAGAGACCTTGGTTTTGTATTTTTTCTAACCGTGCACCCTCCAAGAGGCCCATCCCTGCCTGACTCAGCAGCTCTGCACCACAGGCTGGCATGTACCTCCTCAGCTACCCACCACCTTCCTTACTGCTCTCAGAGCTGTTTGTCTCCATCCCTCTTGGCTGGGTCAGGGCTGGGACCCTGCGGCCACTGCCTCCCTGCCACTCATTACACACTCCATATGCTCCCGATGAGTGCAGGGGCCGAGACCAGGCTGCCAGTGCTGCAGAGCTCTTCATGAGGTGAACTACGTGATTGTCACTTTTTAAATAAATCCGTTCTTGATATTCCAGCAGGTTCTGGCTGTCTCCTTCTGCAGTGCAGGGCTGCAATGCTGCTCAGGGATACCTGGTCTGTGGGCAGAGCTGAGCTGGGTCATGGTTGGCACCGTGCCCAAGCACTGTGGCAGGAGCCTCGCATGTGGCAGCAAGTGCCACAGGTACTCCCAGAAAAGGGGTGAGCCTGCCAGGAAGGATTTGTGCCTGCTCCCTGCTCCTCCCCGTGCCAAAGCCCTATACCAAAGGCTTTCTTTTGCTTTGCTCTGACTCTGTGGCCTTGCTAGGGCAAGGATGGAAGCGGTGACAGTGCCCCATGTGGACAGCTCCATGCACCAGGGACAAGCCATGCATGTTCCTTATGGAACATTCCCATAAGGCTGCAGCCCTTAGTTCAGCAGCCAGCTGCACCCACAGACCGGGCATTGTCATGGCTTGGGCTGGAGGGAGTACCCTGGCCATCATGGGGTGGTATCACCACCATGCCTGTGGTAGAAACAAGTGTCCCAACTCACACAGGAACCACACCAAGCTCCACTACCACAGCTACCAGATTCCCTGTGACTGATGGAGGCTCCACCTGGGGCTGTAGGAGCAGGTGCCCAATTAAGCAGGAAAGCACAGTGCAGTAGGCAGATATTTATTGGTGTAGAGAGGAGGGGATCACAGGAAAACAAACTGCAGACGTGACCACAGCACAAGCTGGGACAGAGCCACTGTCCATTGATCCTTCCTCCCAGCAGCATCCAGCATGTTTCCCTCCAGCAAGGCTTGTCTGCTGCCATTGCACATCTCCCAGAACTCAAGTGGAAGTAGGAACTAGCCAGGACAGAGCAGCAAAGAGCAGGGCTGCCACACCATGCCTAGGGCTTGGCTCCCACCCCAGACCACAGATGGGCAGAACCTGGGATATCTCTGCCCCCACCAGGGTGACTAAAGCTGCTCTGTCCCCAGGCCATGGCAGTGCCAAGTCACCCTCTGCAGGGGAGAAGCCTGGATGTCTACCCTGGAGAGGGGCAGGGGTCCAACACCATCTGCAGAGCCCAGAGGAGCCCCAGCTCTTGCATGGTTGTGACAGTAAATTGCAAGCTGTGGGTCTCCACAGCTCTGAGGAAGGAGCTCAGCCAGCTTATGGAGCCCTGTCCAGGGCAGCAGGGAGACTGATGAGAGCTGCTTCTGCAGACACAGAGAAGCTGTATGAGTGCAAACACTGTCAGAGTGGGAGGACTGTGCTCCACAAGCACTCTGGCTCTGCCCTCACATTCCCACAGGCTCCATTCCAGTCCCGGCCAGGGTTGCTTGGTCTCTCCCAGGTCAGGGTTCACTCACTTTAAGGGGATGCAGGGATTGCACAGCAGCATTGGCTACGCTACAAACCACATTCTAACTACATCTCACAGGAACAACACTGAGTAGGAGACGTGCAGAGCACTGACAGAGGGCCCCCAGCCATGGCAGACTTGACCCATTCCTCTGCAGTAGTGGGACCCTCTCAGAGGCAGCCCCCTGCAGCTCTATGAGCATAAGCGCACACAGCAATTAGTACAGGAACACTGGGACTACTGCATACACAACAGGAGGCCCTCCTGCTGCACAGGGCTAAGCCTGGACCACTGGTCCCTCTGGATGTCTCACAGTACACACAACTCCAGCTTGTGAATAATTTAACTAGCAACTGTACAGTTTCCTCATTTGATCCAGTTCCAAAGATGGGACATCCCTGGAGTCTGGGCAAGGGACAACTCAGGGAGTTAGGGGTCCCTCCGGACTTCAGGGGTGGGAGGTTTGGACAGGAGCAGAGCAGAGTTAGAAGATGGGAATGTAGTTGTCGATCTTGGTCCTGTGCCGCTGGGCGATGCACTCTGCGATCCACACAATGTTGCGACACTCCTGCTCCTTCAGCTTCACAAAGGCGTAGAAGACTCCAAAGTGGAATTGGTTGAGGAAGGCCAGCTTGTTGAGCTTTACCTGGGGAAAGCCCAGAGGATGACATGTCATTTGTTCACCTCAGATAGGAGGAGCTTGTCAAGGCAAGCATGAAGCTGCTTGGAAGGACCCATGACTTCCCAGCAGGCTGGAAGGCTCAGCACAGGTATCCTGTTCTACATTTCTCTAGGTCCTTGGGACAGCTCTAACCTGCAGCACGTGGCTCAGGACAGGCTCTGATAGTTGAAGGGGGAAATATTTATAACTCAGGTACCATGAAAGTCCTTATTTTCCATGTAATTACACTCTGGTTTTGCCATTGCTGGACCAAATATCCAATAGCAGCCTCAGACATGCTTCCCCACACTGCTCTAATCTGTCTGGGTGAGACAACAGCACTATACCAAGCCCCCATTCTCATGCAGGAGCAGAGGGCAAGCATGCTTCTCCTTCCCCCAAACCCTGTTCACACACAGCACTGCTGACAGGGCAGCAGACCAGCTTCCTGACACCTGGAGCTTTGCAAATGGCACATGTCAAGAAGTATCTCAGGGCTCACTCACCTCGTGCTCAAAGAATCTGTCTTCAAGGGTTTTGTCTCCAGGGTTGCTACCAGCCCCTTCAAATAGCAGCTTGTACTCCTGCAGGAAGGCATTACATGAGGACATACCCTGTATCCAAGCTCAGCAGCACTCAAGGGCCCCCAGTGTCACAGATACATCATCCACCCTGTCAAGTCAGAGGACAGAGAAACCAAGACTCCTGCCCCTTCTCCGAAATGTGCAATTCTCAAAGCTGTATCATTGATTTGAGCCAAAGGAGAAGGGGCATCAGGTACAGACCCCTCCATGTACAGACTGAAGTGTTTGGTCCAGACCCCTGGGCCCACACATGCAGGCTGCTCAGTAAGGGGACATTGAGCTCTCTGACTCCAAACAGGTCCCCAGTCATGCATGAAGTGGCACAGACAAATCCAAATGTGTCCTCCCAGGTCAGTGTCTCACCTTCAACTGAACCAGAGCTCAGGGCTGGAAGTGGGGCAACACCACTTCTCACTGAAGACACATTTCCATTCCCAAATCAGGCAAGGAGAGCCTGTAATTGCTGCCACATCAGCACCTCAAGGGTTTGGTGGTAGGGGCAGTCCCCACACTCTTCGACAGGGAACACTGTCTCCCCATCACCACTGAAATGACAGCCATGACTAACAAGCCAATGACATCTCAGGCAAGCCAAGTCTTGGCCACGCAGAGCACAGGACCAACAGCATCAGAAAAGACTGATGAAGATACCTCTCTTCCTAAGCTGTCAAGCCACAAGTTCCCCCAGATCCCCAAGAAGCTCTGATGTAGAGCAAGTTTCTGTAACAATCCCCATGGCCCTCACCCCGAAGCACTCACAGGGTAGTAGTCAGCAACGTTTTTGACTTGCTCGTAGTCATCTGCCCTGGCCAGCTGAGCCAGGCCCTCAGGGTAGAGCTTGCCACAGTGTGGGAACAGCTTGGCTCGGTCCTCCTTGGACAGCTCAGTACCGAATGAGTTGATGGTGATAATGAAGGCCCTCCGGTCAGCTTCAAACTGTGGAAAAAGAGTGGCTCATGCTGGGATGCAGTATCTTCACCACAGGCTGGCAGATATCAGTGCTGCTCTGCACACAGCCACATCAGAGGGCAGCATGAGGAAGCTGCTGGGATGTGTACAGCTCTCCAGTGCTCAGCCAGGGCAGGCTGCAAGTGCAGGCTCCCTGTATGCCCAGTACCTGAGGAACATTCAGGTGAGGAAATCCCCATCCCAGACACAAGCCAAATCCTGCCCAAGTCAAGGAGTATCTCTCACCTACTGCTCCTGAATCCTGCACACCCCACAGCAAGCCTTGGCATGGAGACAGGCTGTGACCCAAACAGCTCTGGTAGCTCTTCTACATGCTATCCAAATTAGAGGATGAATACGTTGCCACAGAGGCAACAAAATGCATCAGTACTTGGGGAACCAAAGTCATAGGAAGGCAGTGTTCCCTAGGTCTCCCAGTGAGCAGGTCAAGCAAGCATGGAGATGCTGAACACTTACAGGAGAATGCTTAACAACTGGCAGGCAAGCTAAGCCTGAGCAGGGAGTGATGACCATCACTGTAATACCATCCTGCTACGGGAGTTTCCAGACCTACCTCCAGGATTGGGCACATGGCATCTGCCGTGGTACCTCCTAGTGTCTTGCAGAACTTGTAGAAGGACTCCAGGTAAGCCTGCAAGAGAGGGCAGATGAGCATTCTTCTACACAGCTTCATCTACTCCCCCACAGACCCTTCAGCAGAGGACAGACAAGAAGCAGGGAGGCTCCCAGACACTCTCTAACACAGCACAAGCACTCTGGCCCCATGTGAACTTGCCACACAAGGACAGCGCTTTCCCCACGAGCCAGAGACATGAAGGGTTGTGGTTGGGTTTGTTCAAGCGACTGCATGAGCTTTCTGTGGGCAAGATCCCCAGGCAGCAAGGCTAAAGCCTATTTTTCTCCTTTGAGTCGCCTAACTCATTTACTGAAGTCTCACATGGTTTCCTGACCCTGCTCTGGCCTCCAAAAACATGCCAAGCCACACAACCATAGCTGCAAGACCTACACTCAGAAAGTAGCGCTGTGTAAGCAGAGTCAAGAGATGAGACAGGACATCTGTGAAAGAAACCAGCCCTTCTCATTCTCTTTTCACACTGCGGCCACTTGGTCTTTATCCCAACTGGAGCACTGCAGAAAACATACAGCCAGGCACAGCTACCCCGCCTCCAGGAAACGTAATCCTTTGTGGAGATGTTCTGTAATCCATCTGGAAGATGATTCTGTCTCCCAGGAGGAGCCTAAGAAGGCTGTGGATGGCTAAAAGTATCATTCAGCAAAAACGTTCTGAGAAGTGATCAAGTAATAAAACACCTTCCTGGGCAGAGAGCTGCAACCAGAATAATTTCAAAAGGATTGAATAAAAGGATGCTGAAACGCCACAAATCTCTGCTTTATCACAAGTCTAGGACTGGAGATGGACCAAGAATGTACAAGTTGGACACCCTCAGCCTTTGCACTAGGAAAGCATCTGGATTACTGTGTTCTGTAAATATTTGTTACCACACAGTGCAAGAGGACTGTGAGTAAGAGTGCTGGATGAGCATCACCCAAAGAAAGCCTCTCCAACACTTGCCACTGCTCAGGTGGAAGAGAACACAGAGCATCAGTCTGCAGTTACCACAGGAACAAGGACACGGATAATGGCTGACAGGAAAGGGAATGTGGAGAAGAGATTCAGTCACTACCTTTGCCCTTATCAGAGCTCATGCACAAACCTAAGACTTTAGAAGTAAATACAGGTGAACTCAAATATCCAGCAGTGAATGGGGATCCAGTATCACAGACAACACTGAAACAGTCTGTAAACAGCTGTACTAGGTGCCCTTCCAGTGACAGCAACTGACAGAAACACTCCAATGTCCTGAAGCCCTTACCCCAGGACTGCGGGTGTCTGCCTTTAATGATCTTCAGTGGGTCTTCCCTTTCATAAAC
This sequence comes from Toxostoma redivivum, assembly GCA_013397375.1. Classification (NCBI taxonomy): domain Eukaryota; kingdom Metazoa; phylum Chordata; class Aves; order Passeriformes; family Mimidae; genus Toxostoma; species Toxostoma redivivum. The sequence continues at coordinate 251,546 of VXBI01009005.1, forward strand.
CCAACCCCCTTCTGCCTCCTGCTAGCCTCATCTGTCCTCAAATCCAATCTGTAGACAGCCCTGTGGCCTGTCCATCCAAACATGATTTGTGGATACCACCCTCCTCTGCCATGTGAGGAATCCTAGCATTTTTCTGTAGTTTTCCATACAGAAGTCATCATACCCAAGCCTCTAGATGTGTCTGCCTTAGCACCACCTCCTGTTTTGCTGTTCATACTCTGAGATGAGTGGAATGAGATATCCAGGTCAAACACACTCTACAGATGGATGCAGTAGCACAGTGATACTCCTACAGTTCTTTTCTACTGTTTAGGAACATGTTACCTTGCAGAGAGACAATTGCTTAGGTCAATCACTACCCAAGATTCCATTTAGCAATAGGAAGGAACAAGGAGACCCTTACTGTACAAGTAGAGTTCAGGTTCCCTCCAGCCATCTCCCATACACCACTCCACATTTATCCACACTGATTTGCCTACTTTATTTTATTGTCCAGTCACAAAGCTCCTTCAACTGATTCTTACAAGAAAGTCACCAGCAAAGGCCAACAGTCAGCTGGCTTCACTTCAACAAGAGATGGAACAAAGGGAGTAAGCACTGAAGATAACAAGGCCAGCAATAAAGGTAACAATGCCAGCACACTTCCATTGCAAGATTTGGCTGCTGACTGCACTCTACACTAAGCACTGACCATTTTTAACCTCTGTACCCCACTTTAATCATATTTCCAGTTGAGAATCTTCATTGCTAACAAGAAGCCTTTGTAATAGCCTTCTTCCTATGAATACTGCTCAAACCTTCTAACAACACACTCTCAGATTCCTTAAGAAAACCTCCAGTATGACTGGGAGATAGCACTTCCCCTTCTCATGCCAACTCCACATGGACACAGGCATCTGTCCCAGGCCTGTTGTGTTTTACAGAGCAGCTCTCTGCAGATTTCAGACCTGATTTTATTTCCCTCATTTGCATTGTATTATATATTTTCCAGTCCCTGGGGAGAAAGGTAACTTCAAGTAGAGTCTGTAAGCAGCAATCACCTTTTCCACCCTTTCATTCCTGTGATTTGTTACAGACAGAGCCCCTATATTCCCCAGAGGCTGCTCTTTAGCAAGAACCAGTGCCAGCACACACTGAGCCATTACAGGCACCTACATTTCCATTTGTGGGTAGGAAGAGCAGACTACAAAGCAGTATTGAGCTTCCAAAAGGATATGGGAAAGGACATGGCAGCTGAGATCCAAAGGATACATCCCACCTCCCAAACAGTTTTCCCTGTGCCCACTCTCCTGCCTACCTTCCCCCTCCTGCTTCATGTTAAGACTGAGGCCTGTGCCTCCAAGGCTGTGATGTTTATGCACACAGGTGTCCCTCCCTGTTACAGCAAAGACCAGTACATGCCAGAGGCCACAGGCAGTTGGGCATGACTGCTGACACGCCACTCCTTTTCCCTCCTTTTGCCGTCTTCCCTTCACGCCTGACCTGCTCTCTGCCTCTCCAAACAGGCCACAGCTTCCTTGGGAAGAAGAGGTCACACTGACTGCAGGCTGGCCGTGACCAGCCAAAACAAGATTGACAGATAAAATCTGCATCCCACCCCTGATCCAGAGAGTCGAGATGGAGCGATAGCCACAGCCTGCACATAAACACACACTTCAACATTGCCAGCTAAAACCAGACAGGGGCTGCAGAAGAGATGACAGCTCAGGACAAGGAGATCCTTAGCCCCTCCACATCCCTCTGCCAACACTCTCCCCAGATGGCACTTTTTACACTGCTCTACCAAGAACATCTAACCACAGCCACAGAAGGCTTGAGCAGACAGTTGGAAGGTCTTTGGGAAGGGCTCAAGACAGGGAGTGAAGTCGATGGGAGTCCTTCAAGATTAGCCACAGTGAATGCAGTTAACTACATCTCTGAACCTGTGTGGTGAGGGAGCAGACTTCTCCTGCCTGCATGGGCCATGAGTAAATTCAAAGACAACCTCTGCAAAGTCTCTTACACAGACTCTTGAGAAAATCCTCCTCTCTGCCTAGCTCTGGTGCCCTGACTCAGCAGAGCTGTGTGATCAGATGTCAGGCTCCTCCAGGAGTGTTATCTTTACTTTCCAATGGATGCAACTAGGTTTTGGCCATGTTTAATCACCAGGAATAAATAGGGAAGTTTACATTTCCTTCCCTTCTCAGAGACTCTAGCACTAGGACAAGAGGCAACAGACAGAAATTGATACACAGGAAGTTCCACCTGAATATGAGAACTTTTTTATTGTGTGGGTAACATGCACTGGAACTGTTTGCCCAGAGAGGGTGTGGAGCCATCCTCACTGGAGATATTCCAGAACCATCTGGACACAATCCTGTGCCATGTGCTCTGGGATAGCCCTGCTTGAGCAGGGAGGTTGAAACAGATGACCCACTGTGGCCCTTTCCAATCTAACCCATTCTGCGATTTTGTGACTCATTTACCTTGTACAGGGTGTTTCGAATTATTTCAATATTCATTTCATCCAGATCCTGTTCAGATATGCAGTCTTGGAAGAAAGCAGCTGAAACAGAGCCAGAGACAGAGTTAGCATTGCCCTAACCAGACCCCTGCTTAGCACTTTCCAGACTTCTCAACAATACCAGGCAGAAGCATACCCTGTGTTGAACTTATCCCTCCTAGGCCTGGCCCTTATCTTCAGCAGTCAAATTGTCATGACTCAAAATCTCAGGCCATAATAATTTTTGGGGTTCTCATATGGATAAAAAAAAAAAAAAAAAAAAAAAAAAAAAAAAAAAAAAAAAAAAAATCTTTCTTCACCCTTTAGTCCTATGGTTTTGTTAACAGTCCATTCCCAGAAGAAATTCTCAGCCCTAGCCCCCAGTATCAATGATAGAGAAGCCTGTATTTAAAAATAAGCAATCCCCAAACTGTTCCCAGATGCAGGCATTTTGAGGTGACAAGGCAGCTTTGAACTGCCTGCTGCAGCATTGCAGGATTGCTTAAGCACCTGTGAGACAGCAGCTAGTGAAACACAAGGAGCTGATGCTTCTCCCTCCTTCTACAATATCTTAGTGGGGATTAAGGAGGCTTGGGGATGCCACAGCTTGTATAGCCCATGACACTGGTCGTGGTTGGAGTCAGGAGTTGTTTCTCCTGGTCAAGTCTATCAGTCTTATTTTCCACTTCTTCCAAGGGCTTTTATTTCTCTAGCTGAAAGTTAGTAACAGGAGACAGAATAAATTAGTAGGACTTGGTAGGATGGTCAGCCCTACATACTTTGCCAGAGTACCTCTGGGAGGGAGTTGGAGACATTGTTGCCACCTAAAGAACACCGATTTCAGACCAAACAGGTATTGCAAGCTGCAGATATAGATGAGTCTTGTACATCTACAGTGTAGATGCAAACGAGTGGTACAATAAAACCCATTGACAGGACTTCCTGACTTTAATTCACACTCAGTAACCAACTTTGCTGAATTTGCTACAAAGAGAAATCTGATCTGTCTCAGCTTACACAGTGCAGCTGTGGGTAACAGACACCACAGTCCTGCTGAGAACTGACCAGTGCTCTGCTTTGTGCAACAAACCAGCTGTAATGCAGGCTCAAACCTCTGGCCTGCACCACTTTTACAGCACAAGCTGCCTGGAAGGACAACAGGACCGCACAGGGCGGGTCTGGAGGGTCCTGAACAGAAGTTAATCTCCCCAGAAATCTCTTTGCAGCACCAGAGCACAATGCCACGTGTCGGGGGTAATGCTGCTCCCAATGGTTGGCAAAAATGCAAACAGAGTATGCCAGGACTGGTTTTTACTGCAGGATGCACTGGCCAGCCTGGATAGCTAAGCAGTGGCTACTTCAGAGCAGCTGAGGAATGAGTACACAGCTATTTCAGTTCTTGGCCCTCCAATATCCCAAATTAGGCTTACAGCAAGTCTCATTTTGCCCTGTTAACCTATGAAAGACATTTGGGGTTAGGCATTCCCACGAAGCCACGTAGCTACTCAAGTTCTTTTAGGAGATAGAGCTGCTGTTTCTTTACGTGTGGTCACTGGAAAGAGTGCAAGTTAAACAACTGAAGCCTGCATGCCTGCTTGTTTAGGCAACACAGCTACTCCCCATGTTCCCCTGTTGAAGAAATGCCACACTGGTTGGTACACAGCCCCAAGGGCATGGCCAGGGCAAAGGTCTGGAGAAGCCAGCCCAAGCAGGGCTGAAGAAGACAAAACCAACTCATGTATAAGTACATGAACGCAAGAGGCAAAGACCCTCAACTGCCAGCCTTGTTGTCCAGAAGCACCTCAACACTAATACAGGGCATTTTCACTCCATATTCTGCTGGAAGCTTTAAAGAATCTCAGAAATAATATCCCTGAAATACTCTGTTCTATCTTCTTGCCAAAATGAGAAAGTTCCCACTTACTTGTGAGGAGGATTTTTCTTCCCACACATCATCCCTACAGTGGGCTCAACTCAGCTGCATGCAGAGCCTCAGCTCCCCTGCTACGTTGTTGCCCTGCCTTGCAACCAAGGTCTCCTGAGGCACATTCTCCCTTCTTTACTGGGCACAAGTCATTTTTCCATGAAAACTATTTCATTTGCCCCATTATTACACAGAGCACTTACAAAAGCACTTTCAGTTCCAAACCCAACTATTTCTATCAAAGACAGTATGATGACTTAGAGTGTTTTGTTCTTTCTAGCAACCCCAAAAGAATGACTAATCACTGACTCAGGCATATCTCATTACGTTTTTGCCCACAGATACTAAACTAGCAAGTCACCTGTGACTACCTCCCCTACTACTGTAAAGACTTCCATATCTTCTCCAGAACCGCTTCCTACACCTTTTATCTTTAAAGAACAAATCTGTCTGACTAGCTCTTCATAGGACACTTGGCTTTAGCATTATGCACCTCCTGAACAAGCCTGTAGCCCTGAGATAATATACAAGATGCTGCTATACAACGAGTTTTAAAAGGCTTTTGGAGAATTGTTTTGCTGTGGTTTTTGGGGTTTGTTTCTTTGTTTACATAAAGGGATTTTATTTAACTAGTGCAAATTTTAGTAGTCTCAGAATGAGATTGGGCATGTGCAGATCTCTGTAATTATCTATAAAAACTGCATACAAGAAATTACCCAACGGTCCAACTAAAAGTGCTGGAAATCAAGTGATTCATTCCAGCACAAGACCCAATAGCCCTTCACTATGGAGACTCAAAGCCTGGCTCACAAAAACCAAATGGTCCAGCAGTCTGCCCTAGCACTGTGCTGGCCTGGACACTGACTGAAGGGTACAGAGTGCTAGCTGGTCCTCCAGAGGAAAAGATGGCATAGGACAGGCATAAACCTGAACTCCAGCCCAGCCACCACAGGCAGTACAGCCACAGCTGTGCATTACCCACCACTTTGTCTTCCTGGAGTACAACTTAGGCTTAGCTGGAGACAGACAGGGGGAGAAAGGGACATCTGTTCCACCACACACAGCTGAGAGGTATTTTGAACAGCTTCACTCACCCAGGGGAGTGTCCACCAAGATTGCATTGTAGAGCTCTGCAGGTGTCTGAGCAATGTTCACAGCTTCCATCTGCTCAAAACTTCCCAGAGGATGGCACTTAGGCACCAGTTCGGAGATGGAACGCTGGTGCAGAGTCCCAGTGATCAGCAGAATGACATTGTCAATCATGTAGCTGTACCTGGAGGAACGAAAGAGAAGACTGAAACAATACATATAATATGAAACCCAGCAACAGGCACACATCACCCCCTCGTGAACATCTCCAGAAAGATGCACGCTTCCCACAAAGAAGTACTAAGGCACCTCCTTAGCATCTTTTTATCGTGCCAGCCTAGGAAAAGGCAGCCAGGCATAATCCCAGGCTGTGATTTATGCCACAGCTGAACCACACCATCTGGTACCACCTACCACTGAAGAGCATTAGATTGGAATTGATTTCTGGAGGTCTTTGGCCCCATACCCTGCTCCAAACTTAGCCAGCTCTAGCTGCTCAGGCAAAAAGACTTTTGAACGTTTATATGAACTTTGAATTACTTGCAAGGATGTGTATCTCACAACCTCCATGGGGCTCTTGCTTCGGCATCCAACCATGCTCATAATGAAAAGGCTTTTCCTAACTTTCCTCCACGGTCATTTGTCTACTGTCTCTCATTCTAACCCCACACACCTCCAAGAGGAGCCTGGCTCCAGTTTTAGTGCCAGCAACACTGCTCCATCTTGCCAAGTGAAAGGAGGAAGGGTCACATTTCTGCCGCCTCACTCCATTCCAAAAACAACAGGACTGGCAGCTTTGGCACAACCTTCACTCACACCCTCAGGAAACTACACACAAGGTTTTTCACACCTCTACACCAAAAGCTACAAACTTTGTTGCATTAGCCCAAGTTAAGATACTCCAAACCAAGTTCTCCAACAAATTATGTTGTTCAGGATTAGCAGATTCAGTCTTTGGCACTGCAGCAATGGGACATTCAATCTGGAATCCCAGCACCCAGCATAAGTTCCACCAACACAAGCCCTTTGTGGCCCTTCTCTTCAGTATGTCCATTTTTCTCCTGCACTGAGGAGCTCCAAACTGGGCACAGCATGCCAGGTGAGGCCTCCACTGAGCAGAGGAGAAAGAACACCTCCCAGTACTCCCAGTCCAGCCAGAGAAGAGAGACACGGCTGGTCTGAAGACTGGGAATACATGAAAGGCTGGTAGCCTTCTCAAAGTAGAAGGTCAATCCAAGGGATCAAGGCATCATATAAATATCAAGTGTCCCCAGCAAGAACAGCAGTGATACTCAAGGCATCTTCACCACCAGCTAAGCCACAAGCCAACCAAGCTGAGAACCTGAAAAACTTCAAATGAGATGAGGGATTTTTTCAGTCAGCAGAAGTTGCCTTTGCACATATCCGTCAGTAGCACAGGGAAGAGGCAAAGACGCTGAAGAGCAAGGGTATGTGGCATTTTACACTCTCTTGATCTCACTGCTAGAACTCTAACTTTTTAAAGTTAGATGATGGAAAAGACCTGAAGAATCTCCTTGGCAGGAGCTACTTCAAAACAAATGAGATCAGGTCTGAACTAGAAGGGCAGAAGGAGCTATGCACATCTGGAGCTGAAGCTCTGCTGAGAGTCAGGCTTCCCACAGGTACTTGAGTACTGAAGAAAGGGAACTTAAGGTCAGCATCCTGGGACTGAGGTGAAGACAGGCATGGCAAGGCTCCGGTGATGTTTGCCAGACACACATTGGGATGCTGCTGGTCTTTGTATTTCCAAGCTAAGAAAGAGCACAGTGCAGACCTGCTTCCCTTTAACCACATCAAAGGCAGGTAAGCAGAGCCAGTTAAAGGCAGATTTTGCTAGTTTTTATTAGATGGGCTTACTGCCTCTCAAATATGCTCAAAGGGCACGTCCATGAACAAATCAAATCCACACCTTAGTTCCTCAAACAGGTGCTGCTTTTTTCTCTCCACACTGCAAGGCTGAGTAATGCAGCTCCTGGCCCTATGATTTTTGCAGAGGGCCCTTCTGTTTTTGCAGCCTACCTTTCCTGGTTCAATCTAGAACCAGGGCAATCAGCACAAGCTTCACGTACTAGGAAACCTCCTTTTTGCCCTTTAATCTGCAAGGTTATTATCTTCCCTCTTGTTTGTGCAGCTCTCACCATGGAGATGACTGCAATCTCCAGGACAGCAAGAAGGGCCTGTTTATGAGAACTGAGGTAAGTCCCTTGCAGCAGCAGCCAGTTCCTGGTAAATAAAAGCATCTGCACCCTAACACAGAGGCTTCTCCATGAGGTGCGCCAGAATAAGGATACAGAAGATAATTTCCCAGCTCCCTCAACATGTAAGTTTCCTTAGTGCAACACAGTAGCTTTAAGAAAAGACCACAGGTAGCACTTCTCTCAACCAAGCAAGGCAACAATACACAAGGAGACCAAATTTGTTACTTTAACTCAGCCTACGGTGAAGGAATAGGTAAGGAAATACAGTCATGTATGCCAACACACCTCCTTCCTATCCCTAGTTTACTATAGATACCACTCTCCACAAGATATTTGCAAGGAGCCTGGCCAATGTCAACTGTACAAAAAAAGAACTGAGGAGAAACATCTATTGCTCTCAGGTCTTCAGAGCAACTCACTGGAGTCCCACCAAGCTCATTCATGCCTTCCCAGTCCAGATCAGCACAAAAGCCACAGCCAGGTTTCAGGAGAGCTGCCAAAATCTTAACTCTCTTCACATATGGAAGCTCCTGCTTTCAGACTGATGGTCTCAGAAAAGACAACCCAGTTGGCTTTCAGTGCCAGACAGCAAAGCATGGCCCTCCTTGTTTAATTTATACCCCTTAACTAGATTGTTTCCTCATCCTTCAGGGAGGTCTGGGAAATGCATGGTCTATAGCCCAAATGCCAAGGAGGCACTAACTCTTTTAAAGATTACTTCAACTCCTTAAATCTTGCTGTCAAAGGATTTATCCCTGCAGGAAGAGTTAATATGTGTCAGACAGAAGGGGAATTCTCATTCAAATTTCCCTCCTGACAGCATTTCAAACCTTTACAATAACAAGGGACATACAGCAGGACAAAGGTCTTCTTGTACCTGTCAAGGCCAGGCAGACACCAGCAGCACTACTTAATCCTTCCTGATAATTCCATTTACTTCAAGCAAGGCTAGACCATCCTTATTCACATTCAGTCCCTACTTCATCCCAATAAAACCAGTCACAGCTTAGCCACTATGGCTACAAGGCAAGTTCCAATATCAGGGCAGCTGGAAAAGCCTCTTCTCTGTGGAATCACACTGCTGTGTCAGGTTTCAACAAAGACCCATCTGCCTCCATCAGCAAAGTTGTCCCAAGACCACAGCAGAGGTCCTGGCTAAGCTGGCATTTTCTCCCAGGCCCAAAGAAATAGATTAAGTACAGTGGCAGTGGTGTTTCTAAGAACCTCCAACTACTAGTGTAATAGAGCAACTTCTGGTGTCATCTTCCTCATCTCCTCTAAGATTCTGACCAGCTTCAAATGTTTCAGCTTTCATAATTAATGCCTGCTCAGACTCCTCCAAGAGCATTTTAACCTTCACTAGCTCTCAGTGCAGCTAATAAGAGGACCAGGTCTGGGACACATGAGAAAATAGAAGTAGTTTGTCACTTGCAAGATCATGAAGTCTTACTTCAACTGAACCACTTGGATGATCTCTTAATAGTAAACCTCTCTTGCACACAAACATGTTTTACACTCCTGCTTTGAGCTGCTTTCTGCTCACCCAGGGACATGGGCACAAAACCAGCCAGAGTTTGACATGAACAGTTACACGAGGCATAACTCTTCCTGTCACCCACTGAACAGAGGTGTGGTATATTCGAGAAATTCACTTTCACAGAAATACAATTTTAGTCAATACTGAGAAGTGTCAGTAACATCTCACAGGAGAGTATATTTTTTTTTATTAAAGGACAGAAAAGAATCAGCAAATATAGAAATATCCTCAGTATCATCCACAACAGGGAAGAAATTATGATTTACAGCTTCCTGAAGTCTGAGACAACTGGAGCCAGCGGCTCCCACTTCAGAGCAATATGCATTGGGTGACACTCAGATAACAAGAACAAAGTCAAGTTAGGATATGCCAAGAGAAGTCAAAAGAGGGGGGCTGGTGGGGGAAACCTTTCTTCCAGCAGCAGTAGGCCAGAGTTCATTCTCACTGCTGGTTTTGGGAGGTATGGTCTCAGGCAGACACAGGAGACACCCCTCATAGAGAAGAGGAGAGAGCCAGCCCCCAGAAACTAAATCCTAACATAGTCACCCATGAGTAGCTGTGGAGCAGAATCAAGCAGAAATAGAGCACAAGTGCAAGAGCCATGCACAAGTACTTTGACAATGTATTGTACCAAACTGCCAATCCTTCTGGCATTACTTAAGTACAGATGCTGATAAGATATGCAAGAAAGACTGCAGTGGCCTACTGAATATTTGGAAAGGCTGTTTTAGCAGGGGAGCACATGAAATGCGTGAACACATCACATGGGGCATTTACAACTTGGCCCTGCCACACAGTGACCCCAAAACAGTTACAGCTTCTCCCTCCCCTACTTACTAATCTAATCTAATCATAAAGAGTCATTGTCCTACAGCAGATAGGTTGGTCTTTTATTGCCTTCTGTTCCAGGATACTAAAAAATCCGTTAACAATACTGCAAGTAGTAACAAAGCATGACTAATGATGGAACATTGCATGACCTGAGATTCTCAGAGATCCTCCAAAAGGAGAGCCAAAACTGTAGCTTAACAGCTGCTCTGCAAGGGATCATGAGGACAGCCCTCCATGTCACAGCCAACAGACAGCACTCAGCCAATGCAGAGGTGCATAACAGGGGTTTTGTAGGGATGGGTTAAGATACTGCCTTGCTCAGGCAGCTTTAATGCTTTCCAAAACCAGCATTAGACGTTAACTCAGACTACTGTGAGCAAGGCCAAAGTTCCTATGTGACTGCATTGGGCAGTTACTCAGATTACTATAGAAGCATGTATTTATTTTGGGATGAAAATGGGAAATTGCCAGTGGGATCAGAGCAGTGCTCTGAACTCGGCATGAATTCTAGAGACAGCTTTAAAAGATAATGAAGTTGTTTTGACTATAGTCACTTTAGCATCTAGTGCTTCCCTCTTGCAGCTCATTCAGTTCACAGACTCAGGGGGTGTTGGGAGAAGTAACTGAGGGGAAAAAAAAGTTTCAGGCTGGTTGTACCACTACTTCCTTGGGTTTGTGCATAAATACACAGATCCATCTATATCCCACTGGATACTGTGCTGATACACAGAGCCACTTGTCACACCTCTCTCAGGTTCCAAATGTTAAGCAGCCACGGAGGAAAGCAACACACAGACTTCAAAGCTCAAAAGAGCAGTGGCTGACACTAAGAATAGTGCCAACAGCTGAAATGTTTGTATCTGCGGGGTCGGCTTAAGATCATTAGTAAACAACTGCACAGATGTCCTGATCTGGAAAGGAGAGGAATGTTGCACATCAGGAAGATCTCAGTGCCTCACTAAGACTTGTTTGAGTAATAGACAATGGATGTGAGCAGAGTCAAATCCTTTAATCAGTTTTTAGCTCATATTAGAACATGTCAGATCAGTAGCAGTTCTACCTCTCATCTGCAGCTGAAGCTAAGACAATCCAGGGAACAGGAAGAGCAGATGCAATGTGTGATGATCTCTGCTCAAAGTGTCCTTGCTCGTCTCTTTGTATCTTTGCACACTGTCCTTCCTAGAATCACACCAACACAAACCATACCTAAGTGCTACACATTCGTGAACCTGCCAAAGAGAAAGCTGAGAATTTCAGGGTTGCCACCACAAACCAAGGGCACTCAGCCAGTAAGTGGGTGCTCTGCTAAACTTAGATCAACATGACCATTTGAAAGCAAAGAGTTATAACTTCACAGTACTACAGAGGCTGTGGCAGCCTTTCAAAACCAAGTATCCAGGAATGTTCTCAGCATTAATCTATATTTAGCTGTATCTCCACATGATTTTTACCAGCCTCTAGTCTAGGTCTCTTGGGATACTGACCTCAGTTTTCCACTGGTATCATCTGTTAACTTAGATGCAGTGATACAGTGTTAGTTGCATTAAAGACTAACAAGAAAAAAGCTACAAGAAGTACTTTTAATTTTAAGGTTTTATGAATTTTACTCAGTGTTCCTGACCTGTAAAAACCCCTTGAAACACCAGGGAATGTTTTGAACACCTTGCAGCCTAGCGCAAGCATCTCTGGTTACCTAAACTCGATGCCTCAAAGCTTGAGAAACACGAGGCTTATATGCAAAGCTGAGCCCTGGCACTCTGCGCCATGTTGAGCGGACTTGAATCCTAATTAAATTTTAAATATTGACCATAAACATGTAATTGTGCTGCTTTCACAGGGACCAGCTGCAGAAGTCAAAATTGCATAAAGTTTTTCTTATCTTACCTGTAAAGTACAAACACCAAAATATTTTGTGGATGTAAAATAAGAGGAAAAGCTGCACTGTTCACATTATCTCCCAAACTGTCTGTAGTAGTTAAGAAACCTGAATGAGTTTAGAGGCCTAAAAGCCTTTACCTACTTCTCAGTGAATGTGTGCTCTGGACCCAGCCAATGTGCAGAACATCTCTGTGCATACAGACCTGCTACCAGCAGAAGACAAGAAAATTCATCATCCCACTTGACATGCAGTAAACCATATGAGGTAGACAAGATTTAGCTCAGCCTCTCAATATTGTGGTACTTATGCAAAGCTCCACACAAGTATTTGCAAGACTTCAAACTAGCTTACAGATAGACCTGGGAGGGGGGACTAGGACCTGTGATGCCCCCAGAAAGTCTTCAGAAGCAGTGCCCTTGGCCTCCAGACCTTCTCTGGGCTGAACTTGCCAGTCTAGAGCATTGGATGAGGCAAATCAATGGAAAGGTAAAAAGAAAATAAAAGTTGTTAAGGTCAAGCATGAAAGACCTTGGGAATGGTTTCAGTCAAGGAGTGAAGCATGTTCCATGTGAACAGAATTGCTTAGTGAGTGCACACTCAGCTGAAGGCACTGCACATGTGTTTTCTTCTGGAAAAGCTGCAGTCACACATAAATTGATTTGAGCAGCACTGATAACCTCCTAATACACACTCCTTTCCCTTCTTGTTTTATGCCTCTAACATTCTGTTAGAATGAGACATTCTGTTCAGCCTGTCGAGGAAAAGACTGCAAGAAGGAGCATAGGGGAAGTACAAAGACTGTTCCTGCATCCTGCAAACTGCAGACTCACCAGAGAAATTCAGCTTTAAACAAAGCCCAAAAAGATACAGAAATCCACACTGCCTGTGGATGACACCACATGAGCTTGGACAGGGATGTTATCCAGGGGCCAGAAATTCTCACCTAATCACCCAGAGCCTGCATGCTAGAGCCCCTTCTCAGACTCTGCAGTTTCACCAAAGACTTACCTTAGTGACACACAGGCTGATATCTGGAGCTCATCACTTGCTTTTTGCTGCATCTTTACTGCCATTGGTAACATTTCGTTAGCTTTCCTGATCACTACCACAGCTTACGGTTTGCTAAGTACCATGTTAACACACTGTGAAGAACAGTGCTGCTTCACAGGAGAACAGTTAGGTTGTTCCCAGTCAAATGTACTGGCCAAATGAAATGTTTTTCAGGGATCAGGAAAAAAAAAAGCATCCTTTTAATGTAAGATATGGTGAAATATATCTTTCAAAGATTCCCTTTCTAATGAGGGCACCTGCAATCACATCATGACTCCCACAATCACCACCATGCAATTCAGTCCATCATCACAGACATTGGTTCTGGGAAACCAATATGAGATCAACATCCTTTGGGAATGCAGGTGAGCAGATGCAGCTCTGATGCCACCATCCAGAGACCACAAGTCTCTGATCATTTCCAGACCATTAGCTATGTGCCCTCTTATTTTGAATATTGCATAATCCCACCAAGAACTTGGCTTATCAGCTCAACTTTGCACTCCCTGCAAACAGGGAAACTGTTTGTCAGAAAACTGTGCTGCTTTGCCAAAACAATCTGCCAGAAAAGGCTCTTAAACCTTTTATTGCAGAATCCACAGCCACTACAGTAATTTTTGCTTCCTAACCCCAGTGCCACCAAGGAACCTGACTGAAATAGTGTAGTGTAATTTTAAATGCAGCAGCATTAGGAAAAATCCTTCAGGTTGTTGAGTTTGTCCCAATGAACTATACTTAATGTAAAGCATTTGGAGGGCTTTTTCCTTCTGCAGGAAAGGATTTCAAAAAGATTCAGTCATATTTTGTGAACTCCATAGTTATGCCAGGATGCACACTCCAGTAGATTTAGAATGAAGACAGACAACTTCCTACTCCAGAGAAGAGGATTAGTGCTCTTCAGCTTAAGTAGCAATTGAAACAATTTGGCTCCAGAAAAACCACTGCTGCAAAATTAAAACTGAACTTGAAGTCGTGCAGCAGAAACTAGATCTATCCAGTGCAGGGGAGAGGCAGAGCAGGACTGGGTCAGGGAGAAGGTAACAGAGGAAAGTGTCAGTTAAGAAAAGGCACGCGCAAGGGGAAAAGGTACATGCAGCCTCATCAAAAACACATCTTGTGACCACAAAAACACACTGAAAGCCAAGTTCCCAGCTGCATCCTCGGGGCAAAAAAAGAACCTGGTTCCCAGCCCTTGCAGGCTGGTAAGATAAAGATAAAAGATGACCTAGTCTGTCCTCTGATGACAGGTTTGATCACAGATTTGGAAGACGTATTTAGCCCCATCTTGCCCCTAGCCCTCACTCCCACAGCACACTCAGTGCTCACAGTTACCAGCAGCTACCCCCCAGAAGACAAGACCAAATCCTTCTCTGCCTATCAGTTTGCTGTGAGGGTTCAAGGGGCCCAACAGCTTGACCAGTGCCAGCCAGGGCCCTGACACCGGTCTGCTGCAAAGCCAGACTTCCCAGAGCAGGGAAGAGACTGTGCCGAAGAAGGGAAGGGAAAAAAAGAAAAACAAACCCCAAACAAAAAACCACCACACAACAAAGACCAAATAAACCAACCCAAAAAACCCACTAAACCCTTTTCCCTGCCACTGGAAAAATACTAAAGCTGACAATCCGATCAGGCTACAGCAGGCTGGAGTCAAGATTCTTTATCATAATGGTGCTCCTATCTAAACCATATACAGGAACACTGGAAGGAAGGACAGACAGGCCATGGCACTGTGTCAGGCTAACACAAAGAACAAAGCCTGTACAGAACGGCAAGGCAGCACATCACTAAGAAGAACCTAAAACCCACTTCCATCCCACAAGTCAATATGTGCTTTTTGAATTCAGGAAGTGGCTTTTGCTGTTTCAAGAACACTTAATACCTGTTTGTTGCTGCCCTACAGAATATCACTGCATTCCCCCAGCCAAACAGTCCATTGTTTGTGTTGGAGCAGAGATGTTAACGGGCAATTTGTGCCTATCACTCAGAACCTACTATGGTTGGCTCAAAGACATGGGGAAGCACCAGCAGACTTCCAGCAAGGAGCTGCGTGGCAAGATGCAGAGCTAGCAGGTGTGTTATGGAGACTGCAGCCGGCTCAGCAAGTCGAGCTTTCTGCTTGCAGTGGCAGAGGCTGCCAGCTACAGCCACCACTTGAAAAAACAAATTGAGGAAGTTGGCTGATTTCCCTTATTTTGGTACTAAGAACACAACACTTGCCACAGAAGAGTTCCTGGAGAGAACCAGAGCCAGGAAAGAGTCAGTGTGGTGCCAGGAAAGGAGCACAACAGGACAAAAAAAAATTAAGGAAAAAAAAAAAAATCAGTGTCTGCAAGTGACTTGAGAAACAAAGACCTAACTTTGGGGTTGCTGCCTGGCCGTGTTCAGGGGTCAGTTTTGTTCCCATGCTTTAAAACACTGTCCTTTCTCCTATGCTCAGGATAGAGGTTAACTCCTGCCCACCTCCCCAGGTGACCATCCTCACCCACGCTCGTTGTGCACCTGGGGACAGGAAGCACGGGGCTGGAGTGCCACCTTCCGGCAAGGAACCGGCAGCGCGGCCTCTCCTCCCTGGAGCCGGGCACGGAACACACACCCTCCTGGAGCCGGGCACGGAACACACACCTTCTCCTCCAGAGCCCCTGCACTGCCCCTCTTGCTGCTTCTCCTTTCCCTGGCCTCACTTATTGCAGGGGCTGCTTCAAAGAGGCAAGTGAAATGACGTGGTATCATTCCACCTGGGACAAACGGTATGGCTCCTGGCAGGTTGGCACTGGGGCCAGAGGAGAGAGACAAGGATTATACAGATGACATTTCCCCAGATCTCAGCAATGTGTCCTGGGTCAGACTGGAGCATCCGCAAAAAACAAGCACAACAGTCACCCGATGATCCACCACTCAAAACCACCTCAAAGGTTCAGCACGACATTCAGGAAGGAGAAAGCTTGACTGATTTTTAAATGCTTGATCCTCCTCCTGACATCAGCCATGCACAGCCTGGCCACTAGCTATGAGTGTTAACAGGCCACAACGTGCCCATCTTAAGTAAGGTTATCCAGGAGTAATAAGAAGGCCAAAAAGACATACAAAGACATCCAAGCAGCAAGTTTCAAAGGCAAACTGGACATGCTACAAAACATTTCCTTCCAATTTGAGCCAGACACACCTTCTACAATCCCACTCAATGTTAAAAAATCTCTGTTTACAACTCAAAAGAGGTCTTGGTGAAGTCAAGCTTTCCTCCTGCAGAAGCCAGCCCTGCTCAAACTTTCCACATCTTTCTACTATTTTTTATTTCACTTCAGCCTGTATACTATTAGCACACAGATACATCCAGTTGAGTACAATTTCTTCTTCTGACCACCTGGTGCCTCAATTGCCTTGAGCTGTCTAGCAGGAGCAGTCTTTATCATTTCCTGCTCAAGTTTCATTAACTACCCTGAAAGAATGGAGTGGGAAATAGTCATGTTCAAAAGGCAAAGATAAATCACCCCCTATCTGTGTATGCACCCAGAATGAAAAATCAAGAGGCAAAGGCTTGTCCCAGTGTCTCCCACGCAGGCAGAGACAGTACTTCTGGGTGCACAAGCACAAAATCCCCAGCACTGCCAACATCCTTTGGCTGAACATTTTTACAGTGCTGCCTCCATACAAGCCGGAGCTAGATGAAGACCACTGGCACAAGTATGTGCTACCAGCTCCAAACAGAGCTGTTCTCCACTTCAGCTACTTGGGACACACGTAGGAAGTTTTACACTGTCAGCAGACAAAATCTCTGAAATTTCTGTCCCCTGCTCCAAACCAAAACCTACAACAACTCAAGGGAGAGTTTCAGGGAGCACAGTCTGAAAGGCAGCTCAAGTCTACCCTCTTTTCTACTAGACCTGTCACCAAAATAGTAGGTTTATCAAGGTAAGATACTAAGACCCACTGGGCAAAAGCAGCACCCTCTCCAAACTCCTTATGGTTCACTGTATCTTCTGTTTTAACCTGTCTGTAGAGTCACTACAAGTTATTAGAGATTCCAATAGCCTGATAGTGACTCCCACCTTGGGCCAGTCAGAGCTGGTAACACCTTCTCTACTTCAACAATACCCCACTGGTGTGATGAGCGCAGACCCAGAGAAGACCCCTCCATCAGTGGTGCAGCAGAACCATGACAAAACTCAACTGAACACCTGACCTCCTTGTACAAAAGGCTCTACAAGAGTGCAGACATTCCACAGGGGAAAACAGCTTTTTCCTGCTTCACCTTTTGCCTTCCTCTAGGCAGCACTGCAGACAGGGGCATTAAAGCAAATCTTATGGGTAAAAAGGAAGAGAGAAGAGTGAAAACAACTTGAGGAAGGACATTCTGTGCTGAACAGAACCAATAAATTCAAACAGACATTATGCAGTAGCAAGAGATAGAGTTATCTGCACAGAATCATGTTTTGCCGTAGAGAGCTCATCAAAATCAGAATGACAAAAGCAGAACAAGATCAAAGTAAAATCAAGTTGAGGGCAGAACACCAGTTTTAAATAGTGTTTCCAACAGTTCCAATCAGCCTGATTACTCAAGATGTTTAAGGTCTTCTGCAAAACTCGAGGTGGATGTAGACACTGGATAAAGATCAACAGGACTTAAGTAAGAGGGAATTGGATTCCCATGGGCATCCATAGCCTTCCTTCCTAGTCAGGTAATGTGTAACCAAGGCAGGTGCGGTCTGAGACCATTCAGTTCATGTTTTCCACACACTGGTTTTTAAAGTGAGACTGTTAGGCAACAGCAAAGTTTTAAAATCTGCAAGATAAAGCTGTTCTGTCCAAACTACTGCCTTTAAACAGATATGACAGAAGCATTAGTGATTACTATGGTAATTCCATGGAGACATTTCCATAAACCTGTAAGATAGCAAAGCAAAAGCAACAGTGGAGGACCACCCATATGATATTGCCAAGTTCAAACAGCACTGATGTCTTAGAAGAAAATTCAAGATGGGCAAAGAGGTGTTTTAAGAGTTAACATAAGTTTGAGAGAATAGAAGAGACTGCTCCACACAACTAAGACGATGAACTACAAATTGCTTCATCATTGCAAACACTGCTGCAAAATGGAAGCTTAGTAATGTTTTGCTCCATATTTGAGTCCAAATATGAAAATTCCAGAAATTTTACTGACAAGCTTATAAGTAGGACTTATTTCTTAGAAAACAGGAAAGGCTTAGGAGAAGCTTTAACATACTGACACAGAAAATAATAGGTACGAGCCAATGGGATAGAAAATGAGATAGCAGTAGCACCGAGGCACAGAAAGGAGTGAACACAAAGACATGTGGCAAAGAGATGGGTGTTTACTCAATATTTGCAAATGCAGGAGATGCCACAGATGCAAATGCAAGATTAAATATCACTTTCCAGAGTGCTTGTGATGAGCCCAGGCTCATTGTACTAGAGGTGACACATTAATTATCCCACTTGAGAACAGAGTATGATCTCCTACTCAGAAATGCAAGTTAAAGTCACATTCACTGAACCAGAAACTCACTTTTGTCCATGAGACATCTCCTTGGTGGTTAGAGGAGAACATTGGTTGTGCAGTTTGCAAGCCAAACTAGAACTTACGGGAATATAGACTAAGGAAAGGAAAAAAGTCAATTTTACTTCCCTGTTTCAGATGCAAGCAAGGACAACTAGTATCCCACTGTCACTAACATTTCCATTTTGTTACCGAACAAAACAAGAGCACACTGAGAAGCAGAGGGTTGTATAAAACCTGTGGGAAAAGATACCTCAAGAGTGATGGGCTATTTCAAGCTTTCCACATCAGCTGAACCTGCTGTGGAAGCCCCATGTGTTTCCACCAACTGACAGAGACGTGCTGAGGCTGCTGCAGTCCTGTGTTTCCCTGCTGTGCATTCCAGGCCCTGCCTTCCCCTAATGCTGGCAGTTTTCTGGATCCCACTGAGCTGTCCAAGAAAAACAAACCAGTCAAAGGTTAACCCCAAAAGGGAAAAGTTATTCAATTTCTGGCCAGCTCAGCTCCCTGAACTAGTTTGTGATGGGCCAGAGGAAGGCCTACAGCCCCTGGGGTGAGACAGGAGAATCACATCAGCCCTGATGAAGGCTCAGAACTAGAAGACAACTGCTGTATGCACATACATGGCATTCCTATGTTTTGCAGCAGGACCACAGTTTTAAAAAACCAAGAACATTTAACAAAAGGGACAAAGGCATAAAGATAAATGGTACCTCTAAGAGACTGAATCAATACTGCAATGGAAGGCAGCCAAGCAGCTGTGCCTATGGAGCACATGCTCCCTGGGAACAGAAGCCTTTAACACAGTGATACAATGCTGCTGCTTTGAGACCTCTAGATACAACCACACCCATTTCATTCAAGAAGCTGCATAAAACACAGCAGGCACAGGGCTGAGAAAAGCCCAGTAGAAAGGTGGTCTGAGAGCTCTCAAGTATGGAAGAACACCAGCATTTCAAATGCTGTTCATGACCAGCTGGTACTCACGTGATATAGTCCAGAAAACTTGCCAGGGGCTCGTAGGCATGGTTCCTCATGTGACGGAACTCCACCACCATCTTCTCCTTCAGCTTGTCATCAATGACAGACACGGTGAGCGGGGAGGCTTCATTGGCCAGGAAGTTCCCATAGTCTGTGCTCTGGAGGTGCAGTTTCAAGTCTGAAAAAGAAAGAATAATTCTACTCTAGAGAGTTTCAGGCTGGGCTTGGGGTTTTTTTCAGTATAGCCAAGAAAGCTGCTGCTCAGCACTTCTCTAGGCACTCTCTTCTCAGAAAGATCACCTGGACAAAACCCATATGTTAGGTCATACACTTATATTTGTGCTCAGTTTTAGCATGGACAACCCAAATGAACGAAAAGATCAGTATTCACCATATCAACCTTGCCTCATCTTAAAGACACATCTGTGACACCACCTGTGTAACTGATCACACACACTGGTGCCAGCTGTTCACTCTGCTAGGTCAAGGTGGAAGCTTACTGATTTTCTAGGAGGTACTTGCTAGAAATCTAAAGGGAGAAAAAAATAACTTAAGCAGTCCTTCTAGCCAAAAGGGCTCTGGTTGCAGGCTCCTCTGAAAACATCACAATGAAGAACCTAATTGCACACACAGCAAGTTTCCCCAGATACTAGTGATGTGCAGGCATTTGTAAAGCTTTCAAAAACAGAAAGAGCAACTTAGAAATTATAAACCATCTTGGTCTTACATTATCAAAACAGCCCAGCTAATTGTGCTGGTAAATAGAATTCAGGCATTATTAGGCAGAGAGGGAATAGTGAAGATGAAGGTCATTTAAATCCGTCTCACAGGGTAGGCAATCCCAGGATGGAAGAACATGCTCAGAAGTCTTCCCCTTCTCCAGTTTCAAGCAGAGGAAACCTTTGTTTCCTCTGTTACCCCTGCTTGCAGGTCAGGTGCCCAACCAAGCTGCAATCCTGGCCAACAAGCAACCACAACATGCTGAGTTCTGTCAAGATAAAAACCCTGTTTGAGCCAAAAGCATTTAAGTGTCTCTGTGGAAAAACTGAATCCAGAACTAAGGAACGTCATACAATCCTACTCCTCAAAGCTCTACTAGTTGCATTGGTACACAATGTTCAATGTTCATCGTCCTTCAGCTTCACCTCAGAGGGCCAGTTAGGCAAGCATCCTCCCAGGGATTCAAGACCTTTAGAGGGTAAGGAGAGGAGCTGGAAGAGTTGAGTCAAACCAGATGTGAACACACCATCCAGCGAAAACAAAAGACATTTCTGCCTGTTTTTTCTGAAGCAGCATTACTGATGCTGCCTTTCGCTTCCACTGAGCCATACTAGTCCTCAGCATTATGGCACAAGCATCCACAGCACTGAGGTCAGGGCAAGCACTCAGCCTGGTTTGAGGAGTTTGATCTTTTGACATCACACCCACCCATGGGCACGAGCTGCAGAGCTCCTCCTCAGGCTCCAACCTGAGCTTGTGCAGCATGATACTGTTCTCAGCCCGAGGGATCAGGGGTCAAATGGCTTCCAAGCCAGCTGGCTCTTCTAGGTATTTCCAAGGAGGTCTAGCAAAGATGGTTTTGACTCAGCACTCTGTAGTTACAAAGATGTTCCCACTGCTCAGTGTTGCACAAAACAGATGGAGTTTATAGGGAAGGAAAATAAAGGCCAGAGACTCAAATACCACCCAGTTTCTCAGTGGTTTACGTGAGAGTTTTAGCGGAATTTGTAGAAAGGAGGGCATTCTGCTCCTCTAGTCAGCTCTGGTGAGATCTCACCTGGAGCACTGCATCCACCTCTGGGGTATTCAGCACAGGAACTGTTGGAAAAAGGTCCAGAAGAGGCTACAAAAGATAATCAGAGGGACAGAGCATCTCTCCTATGAGGAAAGGCTGAGAGGATTGGAATTGTTCAGAGAGGAAAAGGCTCTAGGAAGACCTTATTGCAGCCTTTCAGTACCCGAAAGGGTTATAGGAGTGCTGGAGAGGTGCTTTTAACAAGGGCACAGAATGACAGGACAGGGGGTAAGGGCTTCAAACTGAAAGAGAATAAGTTTAGATTGGATATTAGGAAGACATTCTTCCCTGGGACAGTGGTGAGGCACTAGCACAGGCTGTCCAGAGAAGCTGTGGATGCCCCCTCCCCAGAAATTTTTAAGGCCAGATTGGACAGGGTTTGGAGCAATCTGGTCTAGTGGAAAGTGTCCCTGTCCATGGAAGGAGGTTTGGAACAACATGATCTTTAAGGTCCCTTCCAACCCAAACCATTCAATAATTCTATGAATCCTGGATGCAGCAAAGAGAGCTACACACATCAAGGCTGAAGCAGAGCAGAGATCTAACCTAGATCTCTGTTCCCCAGGGTAATCTGCAGCTGAACAGCTGTGGTTTATTCTACCAAATCATGGTCAACTTATGCTCACACTTTCAAGGGAGAAGACATTGCTTGGGTAATTCAGTCAAGTCTGCAACACAAACCTTGCCACAAAGTCAAACACCAGATCATGCCAGAACTTGGAATGTCCCTCACCTCCACACAGCCTGCACAGGATTATTATTGACAGCAATCACTTCCCAAAGTCTTCAAAAAGCCCAGCTCATAGGCAGCACTGTGTGTGCACAGGGTTCTGACTCATCTGTTCAAGCAATTGCTTGATTTCTGAAAGCAAAGATAGATGGGAAATCTACCTCAACTACATCTTAATGAGATTTTGTCCCACTTTTTAAAGCTCTTCAGTGATGAACTTTGGCGTCTGAGTAGAAATTAAGTTCCTGACAGATCAGGACTTTACTAGTTTGCTTTTAGCAGAAACCGGAGAAAACATGGAACAAAATGGATCAATTAATATGTTCAATGAATATGAGAGAAAAGGTCCTGGTAAGAGTATTATCCTCATAACCTCAGATTGCAAGGGAAGGCACAAAGAACTACAGTAGTTGCATTCATATACCTCCTACTTGCAGTTTCCAGTAGCTGTGCAGAGCTCTAATGGAAGCTAAGTCTGCCCAAAAAGGCATGTGATGTTGTTTTGCAGCATACAGGACCTTGGAGAGGAAGCAGCTATTGCATATCCTCCCAGATCTGCCTTCAGCAGGGAAGCTGCCAAAGCTTGTTTCCTCCAATCCAATACCATTGGTTTGTTTTGGTGTCATCACAACCCGAAACTCTGCTTTTGAGGTTGCAAGCAGCTGCTCTACTATCATGTCACTTGAGCTACAGACTCAGTGACACAAAAAGAAGTTTTGTATTTCCAGGAAGTCAGAGCTGCATCGCATCTAGAACAGAGGCACACAGGCTGCACGTTCTGCCTTGCAGGCTCTCCAACAGCTCTGAGCAAGCTCCCACGAGCTGCTTGGCTGGAACATTTTGCCCTGCTCCATTAAGGGGTTGTGCCCCCAACTCCACAGCACAAGAGCCAGCACATTATGTTGCAACTGGAATAAGGGCCAAGTTTATATAACACTTGGAATTCATTTTTATAAGGAAGGCCAGCCACAAACTGCAGAACTAAACTTTTCTGAATCTCTTAGCATCCAAGCAGACAAAATGGAACATATTTTCCAAAAATTGGACCGGATTTACGAACCCTGACTCAATGCATCCCACGGTGTATCAGTGCTTTACACTAGCTTGTCCTCCTCCAGCTGCTGGGCTAGTCACCAAGCTTCAGCCTAGAGGGTTTGGGAGCTTTTAATAGGACTATTCACATGTCAAGCTCCTCAGATGAGAGCAAACTAATCCCGTGGTTTCATAAATCTGCTGCCAGAGGAGCTGTCCCAGTAGCATGGTGATTAATAAATGGACACACTGCTGAGCAAGCTCCAAGCTTTCCAAAAGCTCAGGTTCCTAACACAAGCTTAGACTGAGCCAGAGTTGCAAGAGCAGCACTGTGGCAGGGGCAGCCGCCAGAGATCCCACACGCTGCATGTTGATAAGACACTGGCTGCAAGGCTTTTCCCGTGCCTCTCCCCCAGCTGCTGCTGAGAAGGAGGGAGATCTGCACCTAGAGCCCAGCCCTGTCTGATGAGCTCCCCCAGATACCCACAAACAACAGCACAGAGCCTCAACTCAGTGATTGATTTTAGGAGATATATTTGCCTGTTTCAGCATTTTTCCAAGCAGTTCACACACTTTATGTAACAGACTGAGCCTGCATTTGGCAAGGGGGCACTTGAATGACCACAATACTTTTGTTCTCTCTCCTCCCCCGCAAAATCTAGGAAATTATGGCCAGGTCACTGCTCTGAGAGAGCTGTCTCATGCAAGAACACAACCATTTGTCAGAATGACAGCCTTTTTCAGCTGTGTAGGGTAGTGCTGTAGAGCTTGGGATTACTATGACATGTACTTACAGCCACCTCCTATCAACTCTCAGATCAGGCCCTCTGGTTTTCATGCAGCTGCCTGTACATGAGCCACAAACACAACCAGAGCTTAATTCAACACACTGCTGTGCCAGCACCTTTACATTTCAGATGACGTCTTCACAAGAGACTTTATATCCACACTAATGCAACTATCCTCTCCTGCAAGTTTGCTTCAACATAACAAGGAGCCAAGTCATTAGTCTGTGAGACATCTGTCAGTCAAAGCCCTTCCTGTAAGTCCTGCTCCGACAGAGTGATCCATGGCCCCATCAGCTCAGACTTCCAACCCTTCCTTCTTTCCTGCTGTAACTGCATTGCAGAGCTCTGAATCAAGTTAAGGGCTCTAGCACTTCCAGGCAAGGACTGATCCATCTTCTCATGCACAGGCACAGAATCAGCTTCCGCAACTTCTGAGCTGAAATGATGTTTTCACAAAAATTACCTGCTGTAACTGACATCTTCCTCCAAAGCACCTGGGGCCACCACTGCCTATATAAAAAATTAAAATATCATTTGCCATCTCCCAGGCTGGAGGCAGCAAAGCAGCTGAGGGACTACACAGCAGTCTGCAGATGAGCTACATCGCCCACATCTCCCTCCAGGAGACTGCAGTCATTACCATTTGCCTTATTGCTATTTGTTTGGTCTGTTTATAGCCACCTCAGACACTCGTGAAGCTGATTCTCTGAAATCTCGCTCAAGAACAACTCAGAGACTCTTTGTTCCTTGCAGAATTTAAGACCTTTACTGTGGTTGCACATCACCAGCAGTGACGTGCTACCTCTTCTCTGTTGTTAGGCAGCAAATTCATCTGAACCATAGTTAGACACAAAGAAGCATCATCTTTGATTCTTTCCTCCATCTCACCTCTGACTTTTCATCAGTTTGAGATGCCCTCGGCACCAAAGAGCAGCCTGTGTTTCTAGCCCATCCCTTCCTGAGACTGAACTCACTCCACTCAGAGCTTCAAACCCAGCACAGCCAGGTCATGTTTCATGAGCAGCCCCTCAACTAGGCAGCCCCTTCCTAATCTGTCCAAAAGGCAAGGTAACCTCCTCATCTGCCTGCATTCCAAATAAGCTTTTTATCCCCTCCAAAAGCAGAGTGCTCTGAGTCACTCCGTAACCTCAGAAGTCCAGTGCAGAACATCAGCCCAGCACCTAGCGCAGGGGTTAAGGGAGAGGGAACAAATCACTCAGAAACTAAAACAAACAGGGCAGAAAACAGTCTCATGCTGTAGGAGCCGACAGCTGAGGAAAAACAAGATGAAAGCACTGACAGGCTGCCGAGCAGCAATATCTGCCAGGAAACCCAGACACCATCATCATCTAACAGAGGGCAGGACCCGAACAAGGGCTGAAGCTGCACCAGTAGTCAGAAGCTGACCTCAGCTGCTGCCTGAAGTTTAGTTAGGAGAAGCTATGAAGCAGGTCTCTGCCTGGTAAAGGAGGCCAGAACAAACAGCAAAGAGCCTCTGCTGAACCCTGCAGGAAGCCTGTGACCACAGTGTTTGTTTGCCACCATGATCTAGCAGGCTACAGAACTGCCATCATTCTTCCAATAAATTATGTTTTCCTGGAACTTGTTTAAACAAAACAGTTGATGAAACAACCACAGTCAGTGGTTACACCCATACAAGATGCAGGACAAAGCACCAAGATTAGCAGGACAGCATTTTGGCCACTGTTCTGTTGCTGCATGAGAAGTCATCATTCAGAAGACAGGAATGGTCTGTACTTTCTTCAGGTCTCACCTTGCGTGTAGACTGCCTCTTCTGGCAGGAGAAAGCTCTTGGTGCCAGGAGCCACTCCTGCTGCACAGTCCCAGCACACAGGGCTCCAAGATACCAGGAGAGTGACAAATCATCATTGTGTGAATGATGATGAAAGGTCCCCACCACATTAAAGCCTGGCTTCTACACCCCCCAAGTTCAGATTGAACCACTCTCAGAGCACAGGATGGATCAAAGCATGGCCACACCTCGGGACCATCAAGTGGCCTCTCCTTGCTTGATAATACACTAAAGGAGCTGCACAGGAAAGGATCTGTGCTGTTCCCCCTTGACACAGGAGAATACCATGAGCTCCACCAAAAGCACTTTTGAATTCAGTCTGGAGCTCTGCAACACCCCTATACAAGACAGGACATGCTGCCCATATGGTTATGCTGAAAGAGAAGCCCAGATCCAACCTTCTTAGGACCTAAATTCCAGGACCATCATGATAAAATGGAAAAGAGAGAGGTAGCACAGGGGAGGCTCCTGTGCTGTGCTCCTCACAGCCTCCCCTGCTCTTCTCTCAGTGAAAGGAGATGTGCTGAACACCTCAAAGCAATGGCAGTCTGCAAGGAGAAAAAAGATCCTCGGGACAATGTAAACAAAAGCACACACTGCACGCAGCCTGGTGTACAGAAGACAAACTCCATGGACAGATTCCATTCCTCCAAGTGCACACCACTGTTTCTATGGCATCCCAGTCCCCAACTGTGTCAACTGCATGGACACAAGCAAAAGCACCTACAGAGTGGTGGTGATGAGAGTCACAGTCTCTGGAAGGCCTTTCCCAAAAGAGGCCAAAAAACCCCCTGCCACTCTTCAGCCTCATCACCCAGCTAGAAGGTGACATATCCTGCTGCTGGATTTCACCCTCCAAGCACCTCTACAACACTGGCAGGTCAGAAAGAAAGCAGCTTTCTACACTGCTGCTGTAGAAGCAAGAAGAAGTAGCAATAGGAGGCTCATGAACACTGACCTAAGGGTAAAGATGCTTTTGTGCACTTCTTGGGCTCCACATGCTTTTTGCAGAAGAGAGCTTCACAGACCAACAGTAAAGCCAGTTGATAATCTACATTCCAGTCCTAGACTGAACTCTGCTGCTTAAAAGCATCACCACTGCTCAACTGCATCAACAGCTTTTCATTCTCCTGACAGAATATTAGACCTCTGACAGGCCACCACAGCTTGAGGAGCTGTAGACAACTCACCAATCTTTTGACAGTAGAAATCTGGTGACTCATAAGTTTGGTTGCCCCAAACAGATTCCACTCAAGCACAGATCCACGTTCACAGCACTGGAGCAGAGGAAAGCAGCTCCAGGTCCTTCACTGACACCTTGTGTCAGAAGCAGGAACTGGATACAACAGCGACCGCCAGGCAGGTTCCAAACGCTCCCAGCTCATGTGTACTGCACAGGGCCTCGGCTGAGAAACAACCAAAGCACCAGGACTTTTGGAGCTGAAAGAAGGGATTAAACGCATTATTGCTAAAGGGTTTAAGAGACAGCTTAAACCAAAACAGTTCTCACATACATCCCCTCAATCCTGGACATGTTTTTCTGCACTTCTTAAGACCAGCTCAGGAGCCTGCCTGACCACAGACAGCCCATTTGGCTCTCTGTTTCTGACTCAACAAGGGAGAGCTTGGATCAGGTTATGTTATGATCAGACAAGCAGAGACAACAGGGGATCACACACAAAAGCATGATTTCCTCCCTTCCAGCAGCACTAAACTGCCATCTTATGTCCTGAAGCAGACAAGTCCTTTATGCTTCCACACTGATCTGGGCACACCAGATGGAGCAGCATTTCAGACCTGGAAGCACAAGGTCCTCCAAGCAGCCAGATACCCAATTCCCAGAGCCAGACTCAGAAGAGACTTGGTCCTTCAGGCTTTCTCTACGGCCAAGGCAATCACTTGTTCCAGGACTGGGGCTAACTGCAGAGCCAGACACATGAGAGGCAGCAGCCAACACAAAACAGAGAGTAGAGATGAATGTATCAGTAATTTATGCCCCAGTACTTATTTTGGCTGCTAATACATTAGCCACTGCCTAAATTTAGTGCAGACAAGCATCTGGGAGGGAAAGAAACATGTTAAAAGTCTGTGGAGCATAGGAAACAAGTACTGAAATGGGAAAATCAGCACTAAAAGGAAAGAAGAAAGAAATTGTTTGATCAGACATCAATGTAAGTAATAAAGAACAATGCTCCTTTGAAGAAAAATTCCTCTCCAAAAGCATGCTAAGCAGAGGCGTGGCAAGCCAAGTGAAGGAGGAACAAGACTGGCAGTGAATTTGGAAGAGCCTTCAGGTTCTGAATGAAGAGTGACCAAGAGCACAGCAACAGCCACCACCAGAGAGCTGTTGGGGACAGAACAGCAACAATACCATGACAAACGTACAGGAACTCCAGTGTGACTCATTCCAAATGCAGCCAACACCACTCCAAGGAAGAACTAGGTTTAAGCAGCTTGGTTCAGAAACTGAGAGAAAAGAGAAGCTCCAAATACAGATGGACTCCAAAGAGGAAGTTATCTGCAGTAAAGCTGAAAAAGTCACAGTTCAGGGCATGCTGAGACTTGTGACTACCAAGAGAGCAGAAGTCATTCCCACTGCTCTCTTTCAGGCCCTGGGCTCCAGAGCAGGAATGAGAGTGACTGCTGCAAAAAAAGAGATTAAAAAAAAAAAAAAGGCAGAAAATGATCTTCTGTCCTAAGTAAAAATGTACTGGGAATTTTTAAGGTAGAGACCAGGGCACAACACAGCACTCAGTTCCCATTCTCTTGTTACCTGGAATGAGCAGCTCCAGGTAACTTGCATCCAGTGTTCAGCTGGCCAGGGATTCATCTAAACTGTTAATGTCTATTAACCACTCAGCAATGATTGTCTAGATAAAACTGATGCTTAACTAATTTTTTTAGAAGAAAGAACGATCCAATAATTATAGTTCCACTGAACAAAACAATCAACATCTCTGGACATATGTGTTCCTAGTTTATTTCAAGACAGGCCTGGTTTTAATCTTTATGATTTGTGACCCAGGTTCTATACACCAAAGAGTAAAAACTGCTAAGCAGGTCACCAATCAGAGCAAAAGTTTAGCACCAACTAATTAGGATGATGAGCTGAGCACAGGTGATCATAGAACTGCAGAACAGTTTGGACTGGAAGGGATTTCAAAGGCCATGTAGGCCAAAGCCTGCAATGAGCAGGGATATCTTCAAATGGACCAGGTTGTTTGGAGCTCCATCCAACCTGGCCTCGAATGTTTTCAAGAATGGGGCATCCACCACCTCTCTGGACAATCTGTGCCAGTGTTTCACCACCCTCATTGTAAAAAAAAAAAAATCCTCACAGTTCCGCAAGTTTGTACACACTGACCTAGAAAAAAAGATGATGGCTGGAAATCAGAATTAGCCTCTAAAGAGATCTCAAGATCATAGGCAACAAATAATTCACTGGTGAATTTACTCAGATGTGCACTAGATTTTTTTCCACTAGCGATCCTTCAGTAACAGCAGATACTTTCTTATGTGATGTGATCTCCTTAAAAACTAATCATGGGTATCAGGGATCTTAGATTATACCAATAACCTTATTCCAGGCCTTTAAAAGGCTTCTTACCCTTTAGGGAGTGAAGGCACAAACACGACTCACCAGCAATGCTTGTCAAAACCCACCAGGCTCCCCAAACTCGCAGGGCAGAGCTACAAGGCCACTCAAAGAACCCCAGTTCTCTCACAGCACTGTATCAGCTGCTGCTATCACATGGCCGGGCTGACCGGGAAACTGAGTCAGCTGAGGCGGGGTGGGGGGACAGGACGGGACAGCGACTGCGTCCTCAGCCGTGGGGTGAAGAGGGAACAGCGCCTCATAAATGCCGCTATCGCCTCTCTTCCCTACTGCCAGGCAGCCGCTCGCCTTCTCACAGCCCCCCACCATCTCCACTCAGCCCACAGCCCGGACATTCCCCTCAGGATGGCGTGGAGGGGGGGGCTGCTCGCGCTTGCCTCAGGCCTCCACCGCTACTCACCCTCCAGGCTCTCACACTGCACCAGGTTCACGTAGTCGCCTTGCCGGAGTACCCCCGCTTTAAAGCCACGCACCAGCCCTTCCAGGTACCCGTTATCCACGTTAAAATAGAGCTCCGGGAAACACGACATGGCGGCAGCGACGAGACGGCAGCGCTACCGCCCGCCGCCTCACGTGACTGGCGGCGGGTCACGTGGCCGCGGCCCCTTCCCGGCAGCCATTGCGAGGCGGGAACGGCCTGAGGCGATGGCGGCCGCCATAGCCCTGTGCCCGCTATGCCCCTGCTCCGGCTGCCCAGCGCCGAGCGCGGGGCTCCCCTTCACTACACCTAAGCCACCGTGAGCGGTACAGGCAGAAGGATACGCAAGTAAAGCTCGCAGTGTTGCCTACTGCCGAGGCACCACTTCTACTAGTTAGGAAATAACCTAGCCAGTTAAAGGGCTTTGCCAGGAGCTGCTCTGTTAAAAAAAGAAAAAAAAATTGCTTGATGTAGAAGTATTGCAAAATGTGGGATATGTTAAGGTTATCTTAAGGCAGGACGTTCTTGATGTAGGACCTCATCAGGAAGAAGAGACCTAATTAGTGGAACAGGCAGCAGCCAGCACTGCCCTCACTCAAGAATATCCTGGAACAAGCTTTAATGATGTAATAACTCAAGATGGTGATGTACGTCTACATGTACATTGTTAACCCGGTGAAATACTCGAGGTCCATGTATCCTAGAGCTATCTTCATTGTAACACTGAAAATCACGTCTGCTGGTCAAAAAGACCCTGCCCATGTGAAGACCCTTCCCATGAGCATGAGGATAAGTTAGCTGGAGTTCTGTGATTTCTATGGAAATTATTAGCCAATCTTAATATTGGAGCTGTGCTTGGGAAATTGCTAACCCTGAACTTCTCTGTGTAAGTAATGGCATAGAAAATCTGGTGGGGTGTGCTGGATTTATGGAATAACACTGAGCACACAGGCTGGAGCAGCTCTGAAATAAACAATCACTGTCTCTCTGAAGTGTGTCAGTATCAGCTTGGTGCACACCAAGGAACAAACCCGATTTTGTGGGTAAGAGCAACATAGCCAGAACATCACCTGGGGTACCCCTGCTGCTGAAACACCACTTATGTAGCCAGAAGAGGCACATCTGTTTTGATGTGGATGTGTTGGCTGTGTGGACACTGTGCCCAGGCCACTCTCACCTTGCTGCCACCCCCTCTCCCCTGAGAGCCCGAGCAGACACATCACACCATTCCCACTCTGCAGTGGCTTTTGCAAAGGGCTGCTTTATTGGAGCTGCAGAGGAGGAGGCACACACAGGGGCGAGGAGCTGGCAGCCCGGCAGGAGCTAGTTCTTGCCGCAGGGGAAGTTGGTGCTGATTTTCCTGCAGTAGCAAAAGGCGTTGAAGAAGCGGCAGTAGCAGGTGGCACAAGGATCACAGCAGGGGATCTGGTGGCCGAGGCAGGACTCCAGGAGACGGACACAGCGGCGGGGGGAGCGCTCCTCACGGCCCTCAGCTTGCAGTTCTTTGGATGCCTGAAGGGGAGAGAGGAGGAAGAGGAGGGGAAGAGCTGGTCCTCGACCACTGTGCCAGCAATAAACTGCATGGGACAGAGCCAAGAGTGGCTGTTGAAACCTGGCGTTGCCAGCAGCAGAGGCTTCTGTCGTGTTCAACTCTGGGCCCTATTTTCTGTTGGAAATCACTGCTGAGCCCTGTGGACTCTGCAGGCATTGCTGCCTCAT
Organism: Toxostoma redivivum; assembly: GCA_013397375.1. Classification (NCBI taxonomy): domain Eukaryota; kingdom Metazoa; phylum Chordata; class Aves; order Passeriformes; family Mimidae; genus Toxostoma; species Toxostoma redivivum. Next base: position 282,964 of record VXBI01009005.1, read on the forward strand.
CCACGGTCTCTCAAGGCCTTTCTGCACACATTTATTTTGAAGCACAGCCTGGACTTTAGCACATGGTGCTGTGCCTTCTGCCCAAACAGAGGCACCAAGGGCTGAGCCAGGCAACACAGGGCACTGCCCAGCTAGCTCCTGCTCTGCAGAGGCTTCCTGGGCTGCACTTGAGGTTAATTAAATGGATTACAGGAGCATAGGCTTGGACCACTCTCCTTTGAGTGCTGGAGCCCCTTGCAGGTCTGAGCAGCCTCAGTTCATCCCAGCTCCTCAGGCGATGGACAGATAGTCTTATTCCAGGCAGTACTGTGCTGGGCTCCAACACCCCCCCAGCAAGAGGGACACAGAGAAGGCTGCAGTGGCCTGAGGCCACCCCACTCTTAGGGGTGTCTGTAAGAAAGCTCAGGGAGCCATACCTGTGGTTCCAGCAGGCTGCTTCTCTGCACAAGGTTACCATCAGCTTCTTGGAGCCCCAGGGCCATCTGCTCAAACCCCAGCCTTGGGAGAGCTCCTGTGAGATACAGAGAGACTGGACAAGGAGGCTTCTGGAGGGTCAGCTCTGATTCTTCTCCCTTTGCTCATGTGTCCCCACTCCCTGTGGGCTGCCAGACTACTGTCACTAGCCAGGGCCAGGAGAAACTGTGCTGCTTTAAGGAGATCCCCTAACTCTGGGTGTGGATCACCAGTTGAGTTTTGGGGCCCAGGGTTTTCCAGCGAGCAGCTGGTGGGAGGCAGTGAGGAGCAGGCAGGCACAGAACTCACCTGCTGGTTCTGCAGACACCTCCTTGACTTTCCGCTGCAGGCTGGTGTGGCGGGCTCTGTCCACCCGCTCCAGCCCGCCGCTCGCCTTCTGCAGGTGGCCACAGCTGAGGTCAGCAGTCCTGAGATCCAGGACAGCTTGGATCCCCTGCAGCAGCCCACAGCACAGCAGCAGCACGTTCAACATGGTTCTGGGAGACAATCTGTGCAGAGGAGCCTGGCCAGCATCAGCCCACCTGCTGGCAGCCTGGCCTGTCCCCTCCACTGCCATCACCCCTGCCACCCCGAGAAGTTCTTCGTCAGTGAGGGGCAGCCTCTGCCAGCACAGCCACCACTCCCAGCTATTTGTTCCCTTGGACTTGAGAACCTTTTTTTGGGCCCACAGGCACATGGGAGCAGGAGCCCCCCAGAGGTCTCTCATATGTTGCAGGGCAGTCTACATGTGAGCACATTCATGATCTCCCCACAGAAAGGGGTGACCAGCAGAGAATTGACTGAGATTTGATCTTTTTGCAGCAGTTCAGGTTCTTCCGCCCCAGACACAGGAGCCACCAGACCATTGAGGTGCACAGTGTGTACCCAAAACACCTGACAGGGCTCCTGCCAGGCTCTGAGCCTGGAAGTGCCACTAGAATCTGAGTGCTGGGCAGGGAGATGGACCACAGCACACACGGCTGAGGGTCAGGCTGTGGGGCTTTGGGGGCCTGGAGGCTTTAAAAAGTAGGTGAGCTCTTAGGGAGCAAAAGGAAAGGGGCCAAGAGGTGGTAACCCAGTTGCTGTTGTCAGCCAAATCCTGGGAAACCCTGTTGCTTGGGCACCTTGAGGTTCCAAACCTGGCTCCAGCAACCCAATGCTGGCCACTCCTCATCTCTCCATCCCACAAAACCACCCAGCTCTTTGCTGGGAGAGACTCCTTGGTACTGTGGGGAGCCCCACAGCCATGGGCATCCCATCCCGCACACTCCCAAGTCCCTTCCTGTGGTAAGCACTGACCTCTCGAGCAGAGGGAGGATTGCTGTCCGCTGCTCCACTGAGCCCACTGGAAGCGCTGCTACCGCTCTCTGTCTGTGTCCTCCTCCCCACATGTTTACTGGGATTTATATCAGCTTTTTATTAATTAAGTGCTGCAGCCACATGACTTCACTAACTACCAGGTAGGTGGGAGTCTCTGGAAAACGGGCTTTGTCTGGATAGAGAGGCAGCCAGTGGGGTGATGCATGGGAGGGGGTACTCCTGCTTTGTGCCTTGCACAGCTGCGGGAAGGAACAGATCCCTGTTAGCTCCTAACTCTCAGGTTTCTTGGAAGTGATCCCCACTGTCCTTGCAGCCCACTTCCTTTTCCAGCACCAAGGTTGCAGCCTGAGGACATCTCTTAGTTCCCAAATACAGAAATAACAAGGCTACAGTCTCCTCACCAAAACCATGCCAAGCTTGACTGGTTTTCAAAGGGAATGTTGCCTATCTGTATCTCCTGGCAAGCATCCACTCATAGTGCAGAGCCTCCAGAAATTCTCCAGCTCCTGACCACATACCATCTGCAGATTCTACAGGCTTCTACCTGTGCTAACTGCATCTCTTACTCATGTCTCATTTGGAAAACCTGCATCTGCCCAGAGCCAGCTCCTTTGGGGAACACCTGTAGCCTCGAGTGGCTTCAGCTCAGCAAGGAATTGGGGGAATAAGACATAATAGGAAGGGTTCAGCAGGCTCTGCCATACCCAGCAGGGAAGGCTGACAGCCCAGGCTCTGCCTTCACCAGTTTGTTTCTAGAGCAGGAGGAAACCCCAGGCTTCCCAGCAGAGTATGAGCCCCTGCTCCTGGCTGCAGCACCACCTCTGGGGCTCTTTGCAGGCTTCCTCTGCTCCTACATCCCTTGTCGGCATGATCTGATTCCTGCTGCATTTGAGGGACAGGCTGAGCAGGCACAGGACCAGTGAGGAGCTCATCTGCCATGTGTCATTTTGTCTAGCTGCGAGTAGCTGCTGGAAACACTCACCACCCATCTGGGTCCCCCAATGCACAGGATCCCCTGCTGCAGCACCCGGATGCCTCCTGCACCCCAATGCCTGGACAGACTCATCCTGGGTGAGAGGCAGGTTTGGCAGTCCTTTCCATTCCCCAGGCCCAGGTGGGTGCCGAGTGTCCCATCCAGCCCCAACTCCTCCATTCCTCAGCCCTGGGGACTCCGGGTCCGCACTCCCTACTGTCCCGGTCCCCGCTGACACCAGCCCCCGCACGGAGCCCCCAGCACAGCTCATTAGGGCCTGTTTGCAGCCGGCGGGGCCGCGGGCCAGGACTTCTGGGAAGGCATTAGCGGGAACGAGGACGGCCGCGCTGAGAGCTTTTTAATCTGCAGGAGCAACATCTGCTTTGTGCGCATCCCGATGGCCAGTAACGAGCTAAATGAGGCGGCCGGCCGCTCGCCGGGCCGCTTCCAGGAAAAGACGGCTTAAAGCGAGGGGAAAAGGGGGGCCAGAGCTGCGCTCCCGGCTCAATGGTTCAGGCTCCAGCGAGGGTGGGAGCGGGCGATGGAGCGGGTCAGTGGCACAGCAGAGATGCCCGTGAGCGGGCATCCTGGGCAGGAGCCCCCAACGGCGGGACCCTCCGGAGACAAGCCCGGGCTGGGGTCTTTCCCTCTCGTCCTGGAAGCATCCAGGCAGGCTCATTTAGCTCATCACCAGCCCTTGTTAACGCTAAGGCCAACCGAGTCCCCGCTACCCCAAACAGGCAGTAACGAGCCGGGCCGCGGGAGCTGCCGGAGGCAGCAGTACCCAGAGAGTGCCTCTCAGGAGGTGCGATGAGCATCGCCCCGGCCTCAGCCCCGCCGGGCCGGGCCCTTTAAGGCGCGATCCCGGAGCCGCCCTGACGTCAGCGGGGCGGGCGCGCCCGGGCACCGCAGCCCCGGCGGTCGCAGCTCCGCGCCCCGGTGAGTGCGGCTCGGCCGGGGTGCACCGGGTGACAGGGACTGGGGTGGGTATCGGGGTGCCCGGGGCGCTGGAGGGGGAGCATGGGGGTGCCCAGGTGCTGAGATCTGGAGGTGAAGACATGGGGGTGGCACGGATGTTGGGGATTGGAGATGGGGATACGGGAGTGACAGGGTGCTGGAGACCTGAAGGCTGGCATTATGGGGGTGGCCCGGGGTGCTGGGAACTGGAGATGGAGATGTGAGCGTGCCCAGAGGTGCTGGGTAGTGGAGGGGAGCATATTGGGGTAGCCAGAATGCTGAATACCTGGAGGTTGGCCTTATTGGGGTGCCCAGGATGCTGGGGTCTGGGAGTATGGGGTGACAGAGGTGCTGGTGATTTGGAGGTAGGGGTATGGAGTGCTCAGGCTGCTAGAAACCAGGAGAGAAAGGGTATGGGGCTGCTCAGGGTGATGAGTGACTGGAGGCAGGAGTATTGGGGTGCCCAAAGCGCTGCAGTTCTGGGCACCTGGAGGAGAGAGTATCAGGATGTCTTGGGATGCTGGGAAGTAGAGGTATGTCCAGGATGCTGGGAACTGGAAAGGTATGTTGGAGTGCTCTCCTGAGTCCTGGAGTGCTGGGGACCTGGACATGGGGTGCCCTAGGATACTCAGGAGATGGAATATGGAAGTATTTAGATCTCCAGAGTACTTGTAACTGGAGATGGAAATACAGATGGGGGTCTAGGTTCTGGAATGGGGACTGGGAGGTAGAGTGTCAGGGGCTGTTGGGGACCTGATGTCCTGGCAGTGCTGGTGTCAGTGGTCCTGGTATTTGGGAGCAGCTCGTCCCTCACCCCACATTCCTCAGCATCTCCTCCATCCCACAGTGCCTGATGCCTGTCCCCACCTGACGACACCGCCATGGCCGGGGCACAGGGCTGCGGCGAGGGCAAGATCGCAGGACTGTATGATCTGGAGCGCACGCTGGGCAAGGGCCACTTTGCAGTGGTGAAGCTGGCCCGGCACGTCTTCACTGGGCAGCGTGTGGCTGTGAAGGTGATCGACAAGAGCAAGCTGGCGGGGGAGGCGGCGGGGCAGCTCCTGCAAGAGGTGCGCTGCATGAAGCTGGTGCAGCACCCCAACGTGGTACGCCTCTACGAGGTCATCGACACCCACGCCAAGCTCTACCTCATCCTGGAGCTGGGTGATGGTGGAGACATGTTTGACCACATCATGCGGCACGAGGGTGGCCTGGCTGAGCCGCGGGCCAAGCACTATTTTGCCCAGATTGTCCATGCCATCTCCTATTGCCACAAGCTCCACGTGGTGCACCGTGACCTCAAGCCCGAGAATGTGGTCTTCTTCCAGGAGCAAGGGGTGGTCAAACTCACCGACTTTGGCTTCAGCAACCGCTTCCAGCCCGGCAAGATGCTCACCACCAGCTGCGGCTCCCTGGCCTACTCGGCACCAGAGATCCTGCTTGGGGATGAGTACGATGCCCCAGCTGTTGGTAAGGGCTGTGGGGTACCCTGGGGACCTGCCTCCCTCCTGTCCCTTGCCTGGAGTGTGGTCCTGCCAGCTGGGTACCACCTCCCACTTGGCCCCTTACACTGGGAGCACATGGTGGCACTGCTGTCCCTGCAAGGAGTTAGCCTGTCCCTTGGGTGCAGCCCTGCCTGGCACAGCAGGGTCTTCCCTGCAGAGACCATCCTGGCATCCACAAAGATCCTGTAGAGTTGCTGGAGAGAGGAAAAAGCCCAGGCAGGCTGTGAGCCTGGAGTGGTAGCCGCCAGGAGAAGCAGTGTGAGGATACAGCTGCCAGCAATCTGGCGCTGGTGGTTATTTGGCGGGGTGAGGCCGGAAGGAAATCTGCTCGGGATGCTGCTGTTTGGGCGGAGGAGCTCTGAAAGTTTCCTTTGCTCCATCCCCACCCTGAAAACCACTTCCTCCCCATGGCTCCCAGTGCTCTTCCTCCCCTGGCCAGGGTGCAGGGGTCTGGGGAGACTGTCCCAGGGCACAGGGAACTGGGCTGGGAGCTCCAAGAGGCTCTGCTGTGACAGAGGGGACGTGGGAGGGAAGCAGTATCCAAGCTGGCTGGCTGGCTGGAATTAGGGCAGGAGGATTTAGCAAAGCAAAACACGAGCCCTTAAAGGCAAAAGCCCAGTGTTGGCTCAGGGAAAGGCGGATCCTGAGTTGAGAACAGGGATAGCTTATGGAGGCGGTAGAAAAATAAGCTGGTGGCGCTGCAAAGGGAAGTGAAGGGAGAAAACCGACGCAGATGAGAAATTTTCAAACACTTGACTTAAGCAGCTGAAGGTATTAACGGAGCGCCTCAGGGCGTGCTCAGCATCCTAAACCCACACATCTGCAGGAATTTGTGTTCTGGGTAGGACGAGCCAGTGAAGATGCTTCTGGCTCCATCCCTGTCCCCAGGACAGGAATCCTGCTCCAGCTGGTCCCCATGCAGCTGGAGAGCTCAGATCGGTGTGATGTCACTCTCCAGTTGCTGTAATATCTCCTAAAGCACAGCCCAGTTCCAGGATGGTTGTGGTGGAGTTTGGGAATCAGGAAGCTGAGGGATGATATGGAACAGTGTTGTAGGTGGGTGTATGACCGGGGAGAGCAGGGAGAGGGGCAGAGTCCATGGCTGGCCTTTCTATCCCTGCTTGGACAAGGTGATAACACCTCAACTGCTTTGGTGAAGTCCCTTGAGACCTGGCTGGATGTGGGGATGGGAAGGTGCTTCCCTTGTTGGGAGTATGGTCCCCCTGTCCATGGGGCAAGATCTGGGAGCTGTTACCTCCAAGGAACATCCCAGTGAGCACTGGTCTCTGCTGGAGCAGCACTGAGGGTGGGGCAGCCCCTCCCAGGATCCCTGGGGTGGGGAATCTCCTTGGCCATGGTGAGTGCAACCTGAACTGCTGCTGCTTCTTGCAGACATCTGGAGCCTGGGAGTCATCCTCTACATGCTGGTGTGCGGCCATCCCCCCTTCCAGGAGGCCAACGACAGCGAGACCCTCACCATGATCATGGACTGCCGCTACACAGTCCCCCCCCACGTCTCGGCACAGTGCGCTGAGTGAGCACCACCCCCTCACTGTACCCCCAGACCCCAACTGCTGCCCCCGGGGTGGGTGCCCCAGCTCTGGCAGATGCCTGGGAGCTGAGGTGGGAAGAGCAGGCAAAGCTGCTTTTACTTTGGGGTTCACATAGTGCTGCAGGGCTGCAACGTCACTCCTTTCTCCCAGTCTCATCTCCAGGATGCTGCAGCGGGACCCAAAGCAACGAGCGTCCTTGGAGCAAATCGAGGGCCACACGTGGCTGCAGGGGGTGGACCCGTCCCCTGCCAGCCGCTCCCTGCTGCCCCTCACCTCCCACAAGCGCGTGTCTGAGGAGGAGCACGAGATCATCCTCCAGGCCATGATGTGCGGGAACATCGCGGACCGGGACACCATCCAGGAGTGAGTAATGGGATGGGGGGAGTGGGAGCCCCAGCGAAGGGCTCTGGGGAGTCCCTCCAAGCATATTCCTTCTATGCTGATGCAACTCCCTCGGTCCCACACAGGGCGCTGGAAGCCGACCGCTACAACCACATCACGGCCACGTATTTCCTGCTGGCGGAGAGGATGCTGCGGGAGAAGCAGGAGAAGCAGGGCCACCGCCTCAGTCTCGTCTACAACCTGGCCAAGGAGGTACAGAGCAGGTGAGCCCCCCTGCTGCCCCCCATCCTGTGTCACCCTCCCCACCATCCTGGGTCCCTAGTACAGGGTCTTGGCCGGTTCCCTGTCCTTGTCACAGTCCTTGTGATGCCCAGCTGGCTACTGACACCTCTCTCCCCTTCCTCAGGCCCAACTTGTCAGACACGTTTGGCTCTGTGGGCAGCGCCGGCAGCCTCCTGCCCTTCACGGAGACAGGCGGCCTCGCCGGGGGGTCCCGGCTGCCCCCTGGAGGGGACATTGGCGGCCGGCAGCCCACTGGGACCCTGCTAAAGGTCCCTGCCGTTGACACCACCATCACCAAGAGCACCCCGGCCCTGCAGCAGATCTGTGAGGAGGAAGAGGAGGATGAGGAGGAGGAAGAGAGGCCCAGCGCAATGGAGAGGAAGAGCAGCTCTCTGAACCAGGAGCAGATGCGAGCCTTCCTGCGCGCCCACCGCCCACCCGGCCGCGGGGAGGTCTGGGGGCCGGGGGTTGAGCTGGGGGGCCGGGGTGGGCGCTCG
>VXBI01009005.1:291339-377934 GCA_013397375.1 Toxostoma redivivum
GGGGCCAGGCACAGCCTGGCCCATGACCCCAGGCCGTCCCCTGGGCCCTCCCTGCAAATAAGCTTCCTATTTATTATCTCTTTGTTTTCTTGCTGGCAAGAAATGAATGACGATGGAGGCGTGGGCCGGAGCTTGGCCTGAGCCGTGGCACATGCGCGTGGAAGGATTGGAGCCACTGGGAAGCAAAGTTTGTCAGGACAATAAAATAAGCTCATGGGTTGATGCGGGTGCAGTGTTGTTGCAAAAATATCACTCTCCCCCCAGTCAGGGGGCCAGGGGTGGCTTTAAGGGAGCATCCACCTGAGCTGGGGTGGGCAGGGGCCCACAGTGGAGCTCAAGGCAGCCACAGGCAGGTGTTAAGGAAAAGGGTGATGAACACCCAAAGGTGAGAGAGGGCCTGGGCATGCCAGAAGGCAGATGGAGGGTGCTGCACATCCCCAGAGACTTAATCATACTCAGCCCCAGGGTGTCCCCAATAGCTTCCCCTATTCTCAGCCTGGAGCTATGCCTGAGCCCCCAGTTTCAAACCCAGCCTGGACTTCCTTCCCTCCAGCTCTGCTGTTCCTCTTCTATCCATCCTCCTTCTCCCTCCTTTAGGTGTACCCCGACAGCTCCCTTGTCTGTCCTCATCATCCAACATGAGATCTCTCTTGAGTACTGAGTGGCTGGAAGAACAGAGTAATGCTGTGTGGGTCTCAGGTGGGATGGAGCCAGCTTTGAACAGCTTGGGGAGTTAGTGATAGGAAAAGAAGGAGGAGGGTGCCCTGGGGACCCTGCAGCCCCCCACAGGGACCCAGCAACAGGAGAGAGAATGCTGCTCCTGCCCACATGCTCCCTTTTGTGATTCTTCTAAAGGATAAAGCCACCGCCTGAACAGGGGCTTGAACCCTGGACCCTCAGATTAAAAGTCTGATGCTCTCCCAACTGAGCTATCCAGGCTCACATTTGTGCTCCGGGGTGCATGTCTGTGACAGGCAGGGGGGGACCCCACTTTCCTGCAGCACTGCAGGGATAATGTGGGGACCCCTTTGGTATTTCCCACTCCCACGCCACCCCAACGAGGCTGCCAGCACAGGCCAGACTGAACACCCGGGTTCTGGGAATCTCACTGGACACTGATCAGGCACAGGAATGCGCCCTGGGAAGCCGCCGGTGCCGCAGGGATGCGCAGGCGGGGCGGGGAGCAGGATGCTGCGGGAGCGGCTGTAAAAGCCCCGCCGCTCGCAGAGGGAGGCAGGAGGGTCCCGCCGGGGAACAGGAGCAGCAGCGGGGGCTGTGGCCGCTCAGGGCTCCGGGCTCTGCTCTGTGCCTGCAGCAGCCTCGGGTCGAATCGAGTCGCAGCGGCGCTTCCGCAGGAGCCGCGTTACAGCAGGAGGGAGGCGGCTGCGGGGAGTTGGGTTGCATGGACCAAGCTTGGATGGGCACCTACAGGTGCCGCCCCCATCGTCTCTTGCCCTTCCTCCCCATTCTTCAGGAAGGGGCCCTTTTGCCCCATAGGGAACCCACCCTGCCAGTCCAGCCTTGCCAAGCTCAGAAGAGACTGGAGAAAATTAAAAAGCGACCCCAATTGCAGACGGGGTGGGGGAGCCCCAGGGACAGCCCGCAGAGAGCCCCGTGGGGCCTCTTCAGACACCTCGTTGGCATTAATTGGCTTCATTAGAGCAGCCAGTTATGGCATCAGCCCCCCTTCTGCTGAGGCTGGGGACAGCACTAATGAGCCCGGGGAACGGCGGCCTCGGGACGGCCCTGGAGGGGAGATCAGAGCCCGTACGTATGGTGGGAGTGGGCGTGGTGTCAATTAAACAAAAGCACAAGCTTAATTACCCTGATTAATTAGAGCCCACTGCTTCTAACCCGTGTCTGGAGCTGTGACCGCACCGGTGCACGGCCCCACGGCAGCCACGGAAGCACCGCAGCCCCGAAGTGCACCGGCCCCGGGGCGGACACAACCGCAGAAAGACACGTGGTGGTCTCTGGATCCCACAGAGAGGCATCACAAGGACCTCAGACCCTTCAGGGAGGTGCTCGGAGGCTGGAACCTACAGAGAGGAACTGTGAGTCCCCCCGCTGAACCCCGCGAGCAAAAGGCTCCCGGGCGCGCTTCCGCCGCTGCTCCCCCGGCCCTTTCTGTCCCTTTTTGGCCGCCGTTAGCCCGGCCCATGGGGGCGGAGCCCCCCGCTCACCCGGAAGGGCCCGACCGGGACCACGTGGGGCGGGACCACGTGTTGATAGCGTCATGGCGTCGGCGCCCAAGAGGTTCAAGGTACCGGGGGCTCCCGGGGAACTGGGGACACACCGGCTCTTGGGACGGTGGCACTGAAGGCATCCGCGATCGGCCTCATGGCTCCTTCCCTTTCACCCCATGTTTCCATCCACAGGCGGCGGTCGAGAGCGACGCCCAGGGGAAGAGTAGTGCCGACCCTCTCTCCGGGTTTCTGGCATGGTGCGGGCGGGCCGGGGTGGAGCTGAACCCTAAGGTGAGGCAGGACGGGCCGGCCCGGGTATGCCCTAGGGCCGCCCTGGTCTCTTCGCTCCGTCCCTGACCGCTCCCTCTGGCCTCAGGTCCGCCTCAGCAGGGAGGGCGCGGTGGCGGGGTACGGGATGTTGGCCGCTGAGGAGCTGGAGGCGGGAGAGGTGCTGTTCACCATCCCTCGCACGGCGCTACTGTCCCAGCACACCACCTCCATCCACGCACTCTTACAGGAAGGTGAGTGCAAGCTTCTTGCGCCACTTGAGGCTGCTGTGCCTTTTAAAGGAATAAAGGGGTCTGTGGTAAAACGTCGGGAACGTTCCTGATTTGTGCAGGATGCTGTAGGGCTGTTTGATACCCCTCACTTTCCTAAGAGCTGTGCTGGACAGGGAGAAAAGTCCATCAGTGCAACAGTTCCAACTTCTAAGTGACAGGCACTCGACTATGCTGCTTTCCTTTAAGCACTGATAAAAGAAAAGAACCGTTCCTTGGTTCCTGAAGGCACGCAGAGCCTCAGGCTGAGGAGGACAAGGCTGAGTCCTGGGAGAGCTCATCCATAACTCCAGAGAAGCAGTTCCTGATCCTGTTTGAGCTCAGGACAAACCCAAGACAAACCAGAATAAAAGCTCAACCCTTGTCTCCAGGCTGAAGACAGGCATGGAGGCTTGTCATATCAGGTTTTGGTTCTGAAACACAGAACAACTTAGGTTTTCTCTATCTTGTTTGGTTCTGTAGCCCAGGAGTCCCTGCAGAGCCAGTCTGGTTGGGTGCCCCTCCTGCTGACCTTGCTACACGAGTACACAGCCAGCAACTCCCACTGGCAGCCATATTTCTCCCTCTGGCAGGACTTCCGGAGCCTGGACCACCCCATGTTCTGGTAAGGTGAAAGCAAGGGGGCTTGGGGAGGCTCAGTCTTACAGCTAAGGCAGGCACAGTCCAGAGGCAGCATGCTGAGTATTGTCCTGGGAATGGATGTGGTTCTGCTGGGTGACCCCTACCCTCTGTTCTAACCCTGTGCTGGCATTGGCCAGGAGCCTGAGGGGCCCTCCTGGAGTTGTGTTACAGGCACAGCTAGAAAATAAGGACCTGCAGAGCATGGGAAAACAGATATTTAAGGATGAAGGAATTTATAGACCCTTGGCCCTAGCACAGATGGAGAAGGACCTGTTTTTCTTGCAACAGGCCTCAAGAAGAGCGAACAAGGCTTCTGCAGGGCACAGGAATCCCAGAAGCTGTGGACAAGGATCTAGCTAACATCCACCTGGAGTACAACTCCATCATCCTGCCTTTCATGAAGAACCACCCCGACATCTTTGACCCAAAACTGCACACTGTGGAGTTGTATAAGGAGCTGGTGGCATTTGTCATGGCTTACAGGTGAGAAGTGAGGGCTTTGCTCCAGCAAGGAGCACAGACAAGGGAGTACAGGCTGTATTAGAGGCTGCAGTTGCACAAGAATCTAAGTGTAAACTGCAGCTTGCCCTGTGCAGCCATGTGTACCACTGGCTTGTCTTAGCTTTCAGGAACCTTTGGAGGAGGAAGAAGAAGATGAGAAGGGGCCCAATCCTCCCATGATGGTGCCCGTAGCAGATATTTTGAATCACGTGGCCAACCACAATGCCAACCTGGAATACTCTCCTGTGAGTGCAAAGCTGTGCCAGGCATTGTCACAGCTCAGTTCTGTTTTAGTAAGACCTTTGGGAATGGGGGCACAGCAAGGTGGGGTCTAAAACAAAGCCCTGCTGCATGTTTGGTTAGGAGGAGCTCAGGGCTCAGGGTCATCTGAGCTCTCTGAAAGCCCCCATTAAGCAGTCGGATCAGCACAGCTCAGATGTTCTCCTCTCCCTGCTTGCAGCAGTGTTTGAGGATGGTTACAACGCAGCCTGTGGGGAAAGGACAGGAGATCTTCAACACTTATGGGCAGATGGCCAACTGGCAGCTGCTGCACATGTATGGCTTTGCAGAGCCCTACCCTGGCAACACCCACGACACAGCTGACATCCAGATGGTGACACTACGCAGGGCAGCTCTGCAGCGTGAGTGGCACCCCAGCCCCTCTGGGAGAGGATGGGGCAGGGATCTCTGTAAAACAGGGATGACATGAAAAATAAGCCTGTTCCACAGCATTTCAGGAGTGTGTTCACAGCTCTGCTGTCTTCAAAACAGGTGCCAAAAGTGAAGCACAGCGGCAGTTGGTCTCAGAGCAGTGGGACTTCTTGTGCCAGCTGGAGATGGTGGGGGAGGAAGGTGCCTTTGTGCTTGGCTGGGATGAGGTGCTGACAGAGGAAGAGCTGTCCGTGGCCCTCAAGGTAGGAATGGCTAGGTGGGGGAAGAGCTGCAAAAGGGAGCACAGAGTGTAGCTGGGCTAATCAGCAGTGTAGAATGGCTCAGTGAAGGGGATAAGCACCTGAAGGCAGTTTCGCACTAAGAGTCCTGTGTGAACAGCGGTAGGGGGTGTGGTTGCCCATCTCCCAGGGGCTGTTAAGTCATCTTCCTCTCCTGAAGTAGCCATCCATGTGTACTCATGTATTTGTCTTGAATGGCTCTGTGGCCACTGCTGTTCTAGAAAACTGTCAAAATTTTGTAGGGGACAGCTGAGATGCTTTATGAGACTTACAATACCTGTATTTGGTGTTTTAATGTTCTTCTAACCCACAAATTACTTGCAGTTGGGTATGTAAGCCAGTTTTAGTCTCTTAACCTTTAGTGCAGCTGAGAAATAACTCACCTGCTCCACATGGCTCTTCTGTTCCACAGAGGAGAAAGCCTGATGTTCTTACACTGCCAGTGACTTACCCCCTTTGCCTGGGTCACTACAGGTGCTCTGCATGTCAGAAGAAGAATTCAAGGAGTATAAGGAGCAAGATGGCTGGGAAGATGACAGTGAGGAAGAAGAAAATTCTACCCTTTCAAATGAGGCCCTCTCCAGACTTAAAACCCCTTGCAAGAAGCTCCTTTATGACAGCGTGCTCCTGACCCTGGAGTCCTATGGGGCAGACCTGAAAGCAGAGCAGGACTTGCTAAATAACAAGGAGGCTTATGAGAAACTGAGTCGAAGGGAGCAGCAAGCGCTGCACGTGCGCTACGGACAGAAAAGGATCTTGCATCAGCTGCTAGAGCTGGTACAATAGAAACCTCAGTGGCCCTGGACAGGACCTGGCTGGGGCTGATCCTGAGGGAAAGGCCAGCCAATGGCCATCTCCTCTGTAGCAGAGAGGACAGATGGCATGACTGACTACAGGTCCACTTGTCCCTCATACAGCACATGGATTTTTAGCTACCTCTACATAAAGAAGTTTCTTCACAGCACGAAGGTGGTTTTGAGTGGCCTTATTGTACCATGAGAGCTCTGGACCACAAATACCACCTCTTTCCAGAGGCCTTAAGAAATCCCAGCCATTCTAATGGCTGTTTTAGGAAGGCAGACATACACTGCCAGAACAGCAGAGGATTCCCTCATTCAGCAGTGGAAATTTAAGGCAAGAGCTGCTCCTTGTCTAAATTAAGAGGGCAGAAATCCAGCTGTTAGCTCTTACCTTAGAGAGGGTCAGAGTAAGTAGGTGGACCTGCTGACAACACTAAACTGTACATACAACACTAAACCTGTATGTATTTTACATTGAACATTTTCAAGAGTACAAGCCCAGCTAGCTGGTCTTCATGTAGGCTCAGTATAACAAATGCTTCCTTTGACTTCCACAAAAGGTATTTCTGTGTGGGCTTGAGACTACTTTGGAGGAGCGCTGTCACAGTTCCACAGCTGCTGCCGGCTGAGAATTTTATACATACCCTCTGCTTGATGCAGTTCTACCCTGCACTCACTTTGGTTTTGCATGACAAAACACTGACGGTTGACAGGCCAAGCTCTATTTAATAAAAATGAGTTTTCTTACCCAGCCCATGCTCTCTACTTCAACAGGGTGTGAAGCCCCATCTAAGGGCAGGGGGATTGTTGCTGCTGCAGTTACAAGTATTGCAGACAAGCAAAACCCACACCGCACTCATGACAAAGCTCAGCTACAGCCCTGCCTGCAGTGCTTGGGGACAGGATGGTTTAACAGTACTGAAGGGAGCTTTTTCTGGTTTCCCAGATGGGGCCATAGTGAATTTGACCAGAATCTCACACAGCTGCTGCTATCCTTCATAGGAACAGTATTAAAATTGGTATTTTGGTATCCTGTGTCTCTCCAAAGAAATCATATTGGAAAATGTATATGTCAGAGGAGTATTACATTTGATATCTTGGTTAAATTTTGGGGTTTGGGTTAAAACTTGTTTTTTTAGATATGCACAAACTTGGTGATGACCAAAGCATATAAAAGGTCTGAACGCTGTGTAACGAGACTTGTTATACCTACTGTTTGTAATTGTCTGCATGGGTGTTTAAGTTCCACCTCATTGGAGAAGGGCATTTTGAGAACTTCACTTCTAGACTATTTTTGGACCATGGGGAAAGCTTGGAGGAGATGTGCTTACTAAGAAGTTGATTATATGGTGGCCTTTGTATCTATTAGAGAATCGGGGAAAATGGCTTCAAAATGGAGGCTGCAATTAATGTTACTTTGTTGCCAGGAAGGAAAATGGGGCAAAGTACCAGATGTTGATCTGTTCTTTGCATTGCAGAATAATGCTAAGGCTTGGAAAGAATGTGGATTGTTGACAGCAGACTCTTGTTTTAGCACTAGAGAAATAAAAAGAAAATGTAATGAAGAGAATGAGGCGAGGAAAAGAAAGGAGAAGGGGAAAAGAGATCAGAAAAGGGATGGTCAATTTGGTTGATTGCTGTGATAGTTGGAAGGGCAGGAGGTAATGTGAGGGAATCAGATTTCATCTGGTAAATTCCCATCTATCAGGAAAAATTCAATGTACTTCCTGAAAGCAGAATGGGCACTGGAAACAAATGCCCACAGAACCCAGGGCATAGGTAATCTTCAAAGATGGGAAGCTCCACAAGCAGGAAGACTGCTTACTCTCAGCTGGGATTTAGACTGAGAGGCAGCTGAGAGCTCCAAAGAATTCCCAACAGAACTCCTCATCACAGTAAATTTGGGGAGTGAAAAGGTAGAATATCTAACAGAGGAGCAACTTAAGATGTAAAGGAGTCTTCTGTAAACAAAACCCATCTATAGCTGGAACCATAGGGAAAAGGAAATAAGGCCATTCTTCCAACCACTCAAATTTGGAATTGGAAAGAGTTTTATAAAATTTCTGTATATATCCAAAGGCCCAATGCCATTATTAGGAAGAGAATTAAGCAAATTAAATGCAGAAAGAACCTTTGAAAAAGGACAGATCCAAGTACATAAACCAGAAGGAAAAGCCCTGGGGGCAAAAGTGCTTATTGTTATAGGATCAAAAAGACTCAGAGAGGAAGAGATACTCAAAAAAATAGAAAATGAGGTGACTCCTCATGTAGAAGACTGGCATGTCTAAAAGATCACAAGAAGCAAAACTGGTAACAATCCAATTAAAACCTGGCACCAGACTGGTAAGATGAAAACAATACCCTGTTAAACTGGAAACTAGAAAAGGACTAGAGCCAAACATTGAAAGATTTATAAGCTTTGGGTTGCTTCAGGAACGCCAGTCAGTTTAATACCCCAGTTCTACCAGTTAAGAAACCACACTCAGATGAATATCAGCTAGTCCAAGATATAAGAACCATAAAGCTTGCACACAAAATGTGCATCAACCATATAAAAAGACCACTGATCAATGGTTTAGGGCATTAGACTTGAAAGATATTCCCTTAAAAGATATCTTTTTGTATCCCACCAGATGCCTGAATTCAGGAACTGTTTGCATTTGAATGGGAGAATCCTCAGACAGGGGGCTGTCAATGATGCTGGACTGTTTTACCATAGGGATTTAAGAACAGCCATACTATTTCTGGAAAGCACTCTAAAACTCTGTGTCCTTGGGATTGGAATGGGAGGCATAGTAAAAAGTATAGTGAAGAAGAAATAAGAACTGTGTCTACAGTTCCAACTTCAAAAGGTTCAGTTTCAGGACAGCTGCTGACCTGGTAAAGAAATGCCATGAAATTGCAGGACCTAGCCACAATCTACTCCTTGACATAGAGGTGACTGATGCCTGGAATAGAGAGAAAGAGAGAGAGAGAGAGAGAGAGAGAGAGAGAAGAGAAAATTCCTTCTGAGCTGCCACCCACTGGCACAGATGGTTTTTTCCAGGTTTTTTCCTTTATGCAGCAAATGCAAAGCCAGGTATGGAATCCCTTAAACTCCTTAAAAGTAGGAAATCCTGACCTCTCTGCCCACAATTCAGCAGTCAAGTAAAGCAGTCAGCTTTAACAAGCTGATGTTATGTAAAAAGAAAGAAGTGAAGCTCTATTTCCTAGAATCTCCTAGGGTTAGAGGACCTTGTAATATTAACAACACTGAAGCTAACCACAGATTCCTACTGCAGGGAGATCACAGCAGGGTGGAAGGCACTAGAAATTAAACTGATGGGCTGTCTACACTCTGTATACCTCCACTGCAGTCTCCTGCCTCAGAAACTCTGCTCATGAACTTGCAACTAAGCCATTTCTATTTCCACAAAACTGTCCCTTCCTGATGCACTTCAAAGTAAGACCCTGTCCGTTCATTACATCTGCCCACTGACCTCATGCAGGAGAACAAACCCAGCTGCTTTCAACAGGCAGTGCCCAAAACACACTGGAAAACTGCAGGTTTTGGATGGGTGGAACAGGCTTTGGAAGACACCAACTGCCCAGGATAGAACTGGAGAGAATAAGCACAGTGGCACGTGCTGCATGTCATGACTTTAATGTGTAACTACAGTATGCATACATACAAGAGTGGGAGAACTAAAGCCCAAGAACTAGAAAGGCTACAAAATACAACACGTGGACCAATACTTTACAAAACATTGAAAATCCTTACAAAATGGGCTGTATTGGTCCTTTGGGTTTTTGTTTTATTTTTTTCTTTTCTTTTTTTTTTCCTTTTTTTTAGGTTTTTTTTTACAAACTTATACTGTGTGGTCACAGGGGAGGGTGGGAAAAGGTCTAGATTTAACCCCTCATCTTCCAAAATTTACAACTGTCAAAAAAAAAAAAAAAAAAAAAAAAAAAAGAGAAGCTATAGGCCTGGTCTCTGGTTTATTTACTGAAAACAGCTGACCCTCACCCAAAGGGCCTGTTTCTTCTCCAACAAAAAGGAGGCATTCTCTGACTGCCACTCCACTTGCTGTCTTATCAGCATTCAATGAGGGTGAGGGGAAAGCAACACTGAACCTTAACCCCTCCCTCACCCCTCCTGTACTCCACAGAATTCCCATATTCCAAACACATCCATTTTTTTTTAAACAACTTAGTGATTTAAAGGTCCCCCATTCACATAAAGAAAAATAAGTTACTGGCTTTTCAATATTCTTTGGGAGTCTGGGAATGTCAGGACAAGGAGGTCTGCCCCAGACAAGTGCTTGGCATCAGCAGCTGCCCCTTTATTACAAGATGGACAGGCACCAGTTACCCACCTGCCTTTTACACAATTTGCACAAACCCAAAAGTCCAGACAAATGTTTCTGTTCCTTGTATTTACACTAGTTCAAATGATATTCACAGCATCTTCTGAAGTTTGGCCAAAAGTCAAAAAATTTGTTTCAAACTTTGGAACATGCCCACATAAGACTTTCACCCAGGGTCTGTTGTGTCTACCCAATCAAGAGGGCTGGGAAGGTCAGGAGAAGCCTTACAGAGTCTTCAGTCAGTTGATGGGACGGGACCTCCAGGCTGGCACTCTTACAATGCAGGATGCAGCTCATCTAACTGGCACCAGTCCCTTCCATAACTTGCTGGGCCTGCTTCTGCCCCATGCAGCACTGTGCAACCGACTGGAACAACCTGCACATAGAAGCAAAGCAATGGTAGGTGCATTTATGGGAGCAAATGGATGTTGTGACAGCACCAAAACCTCAAAGTTTAACTGCTTCAGAGATACCATTTTAATGATTCTGTGGTTAAGTTATACTCACTTCTCAATTTCTGGAGCGCAGTGAACAAACTCATGATTCCAGAACTTAAAGGCTGGATTTTTTATCAGCTCAATGAATGTAATAAGGAGACCCCAGGGATGAGGCCTATTTACAATCAGTCGTTCCAAGAGAACCCTGAAATCCAAAAGTAAGAACACTTAGAGCTCAGAGATCAAAAGTAAGAAAGGAAGGAAAGCAAAAAGCTAAATGCTGGCCAGTTAAAGGCTGTCCCTCTCACCTGGTGATCTGCTCCTGGATGGCCTCTGTGTTGGCCTCTGCAAACAGGTAGAGCATGGTGCAGCTGAAGTAGTGGGTGTGACTGTTGGGGTAGCGCAGCTGGTTGGCGATGGCGTTCAGGAACAGGTACCGGCCTGCAGGAGAGAGCACTGAGTACACACAGCTTCCCTTGCACACAAAGAGGAATAAAGAAGCAACCAGTAGTGCCTGAGATTAACATTTGGGAGCCTTATGGAGGTACACAAAACAAAGCCAACTGAAGATATGCAAAAGCTGCTGCAGGCTGATGGACAAGTAAGAATTCAATTCTTCTTCACTGAAGGCATTTCTAGTTTCCTTGAATACTTTGGACTTTTGGTTAGAACATTGCTCCTATATTTAGAGTTTAATATTCTAACATAACATTAATTTCTGTGTATTCACTATCAGCTACATGAAATCACAGAATCATCAATGCTGGAAGAGACCTTTAAGACCATCAAGTCCAACCATCAAACCAGCACTACCCCCTGTAACCCCATGACCACTAAACCACATCACCCAGCACCATATCCAGTCACCTCTCAAATACCTCCAGGGATGGCAACTCCACCACCTCTCTGGGCAGCCTATTCCAATATCAGACCGCCCTAACAGTGAAAAGACCTTTTCTGGTATCTAATCTGAAATCTTCCCTGTAACATCTTAAGGCCATTTCCTCTTGTCCTCTCACTGCAGGCACGGTAAAAGACCTCCACTTCACTACAACACTTCAGAGCTCAGGTCCCCCTGAGCCTCCTCTTCTCAACACTAAACAAACCCAGCTCCCTCAGCCATTTCTCACAGGACATGTTTTCTACACCTCTCACAAGCCCTACTGCCCTTCACTGGATGCATTCCAGCACCTCAGTGTCCTATTTAAAGCGAGGGCCCACTTGCTGTATATGTGACATTGCATGAACTAGCAGTGTTTCCAGCTCACCTTCAGTATCCAGGTCTACTGCCAAATTCTGGAAGATGTCCATGTGAGCCGAGTGGGTAATGGTGCTCATGGAGGGTGTGCTGCCTTTATTGTGAATGTGTGCAATAGCTTGAGTACCTACGTAGAGCACCAGTGCATTAATCAGCTGGATGTTGTAGCGGTTGCCAGGTTCATTGGAAACCTAATAGCAAAGATATGAAAAGCATTAACAGTCAATATTCCTTCAGCACTCAAAGGTACAGCATGTACAACAACAACATCCAAGTATCTTACTGACTTATCCAGAGGACAACACACTGGGATAGCCACAAATTCAATTTGGCATTCAGCCATTTTTAATACAGCATACATTAGAAAGCATACATTAATATTATAGCCCCATATATATGCATGTGTATATATATATTCAAAAGCATCAGCAAAATGTTGACAACAGATTTGTTTTTACTCTCTGCCTAAAGGAAAACATCAGGTAAGGCCATGTGAATTCAGCAGCAGTGCCAGATGGCGGCTGAAAGACCCCCCTCGTGTGAATGTTTCTGTTTAAGCAATTCTCTGAGGAAGTCCAACTTCAGACTCAAGTCTGCTGCAGCCCAAGCCATGAGATGTCTGAAATGAGGTTTTAGCCACAATTCTGAACTGGGCTTTAGCTAATCTGACCTTTTTTACACTTGAACTATTGGCCTGAGGATCCATATATTTCTGTAACAATCTATTTAATAGAGTCAAAATTTAATCAGATTCTAAAAGGCTTCAACACATCCTATCAGGGAGTGGCAGAAGACTTAATCAGAGTGTGCATTTTTACAGGCTTTTTTCTACATGTGGAACACATGCTGGCCAATACACCAACAAAATTCCTGCAGGAAAGGATGGCGGCTGAACCAGTGAGATAATTTGTGCCAAAATATTTAAATTGAGCACCTACAGGAACATCAAAAACCTCAAACTTACTTGTAGGTTGCTTCGCAAGTCAGACAAAAAGGTGACTGGAGAACGAGTTTTGAGATAGGAATCCAAGTCTTTCTTGAACTGAGGTGGCATCACTCCAGTGAAATTTGTAAGTATTCGTGGAGCAATATTAATCTCACTTAACATGTCCACCTGTTGACAAAAAACCCAGTCAACTATACCATCAGCAATTGAACAAGTTAAAAAGCAGATCTACAAGCAATATTACATCAACTACTGCTGCTGATTACTTTTCCTTCCATCCGTGGAATGGCAACATCTGACTTCTGCAGATTTTAGAAGAAACTTGATATCTAATATGCAAACTTATTACATGATGTTATGAAGAACTGAGAGGATAAAAAATTTCAGGGGTGAAGGCCATAGGGAAGGAAATTCAGTCACTGCCTTTGGGGTCTCCCCATCTACACTCCAGACAGCCTGATAGTTTCAAAAGGCACAAACATCCACACAAGTCAAGAACAGCCTTCTTCAGTGACAATGAGCACTGCAGCTTCACTCCCATCACCCTGCACAGCTCAACCAGAGAAAAGCAACAGGACAGTGCTCTGGCAGTGTGAGAAAGTTTCCTTCTAATCATTCCAGGATTAGCTGCCTAGCAGATACCCAAAGATTTAGTTATATAATATTAACCTGGATAGAGTATTCTGAGCACAGAAGTTTCCTATTATCAAACCCCTTTGAAGTAAGCTCTACCTTTAGGTTGGGGGTGAAAGGGTCTGGAAGCCTCATGTTCCGTGGGAAGGCACTCAGGATCAGATTCCTTAGCTGAATACAGTTAGGTGGGATCACATCACAGAACCCATAGTGGTAGTCACAGAGAAATTCTGGGAAATCATGCAACAAGACCAGCAACACACGCAGAGTGCCCTGTGAAATAAAATATTAAATGTAAGAGGTGTAACTGTTGAAACTGTACAAAAGCTTGCGGAGCATCATTCCATGTCATGTGGCTAACATTACCAGAAGGAAACTCATCTGGGAGGGCAGCCTGCTTCCTCCACAATTTCAATTCAATTCTCAGATGTAAGTTAGAAGAAAACAGCTAATTCTATTTTGCTATCTCTACTTTCAGACAACTTTGATTGGAAGCATCTATTAGTTCACATTTTTTACCTTGTAAAGAATTTGCATAGGTTTGGTGAGTTCCACATTTCTAAGGAAAGGAGCCAAATACTTGAACAGATCGATCAATAACTGGGCATACATAGGCCAACCCTGTCAAGAAAATAACAGCAGGTGGAATATATGCAATGAAGACCAGTTACTTTAATTTCAAAACTATTATTACATTGGTATTTCTGATATAAACCTGGATGGAAGAGTTACAACTGCCAGCTCAACCACTGAGTGCAGCACAGCTCATTTAAAGGGCTTCAGCTACGCACCATTGTGCCATGGGTGTTTCCAGAACCCTCAACATGCCATATTGAGCTGACAACATTTAGCCTAGAAGGAAGGCTACAGCTCTTCTAGACATTGGCAAAGACATGTTTATCAAATTCAATTCACCCTGTGTTCCACAGTTACTGACACACAGACTCTCCTCCATGCAGTTAGGTTACTGTGAATATGGAAGACAACAAAAACAGAACAGCCATGCTACTAGTGCACTTCAAGAGATGTGAAACAGCACCACACCAGATAAACACCTGGGTGAGCTTTTTAATTCAGAAAAGATAAACTGCAGCCACACCTTCTGCTGTGGTGTATGTGCCAGCATTCTTGCAATAAATATCCGATGGGAGATCAGTTCCAACCAGGCATAAACAAAACCTGGAGCTTTTGTAGGCCTCAGGATGTGAAATGTGTTACTGAAAGAAAAGTTAGAGCAGGTTAGAAGTGCACAGCAATAAGATTGCTTTTCAAAACATTGAGGGAAAAACACAGCCCTAAAAGCAAAGGCATTTGAGCATCTTGGGTTTTACCAGTCATCTTCCCTAAAACAAGCAAGTGGTCAGTCCACAGTAGAACCAGTTACTCCAAAGGTGATTAAGCCACCACAAAGAACAGATAGCCTTTAAGTGAAAATCCTTGATCCTATCAAGAAAGGATGAGCACTGTGGCCAATCCCTAATACATACCAGAAAGCTGTGAGTGTCTGGAAGTTGATGGTCTCCAGCACATGCTCAGGAGCATTTAATTCCAACAGCAACATGATGAAAATGCGATGGTAAGGAAGTTGCTGAAACTCACTCTGCCGAACATCATGGTCTTGCAGAAGAACTCCCACCACAATACCAAGAACCTAAAGAGATTAAGTCATGTGGAGACAGCAAGAATTACTCTGCAACTCAGACTACAGATAATACTTTAACCATCAGTAAAATTAAAAATCAGTAGATTGTAACAAGAACCAAATATTCTAGTTATTGGAAGTGTTGCATAAATGAATGTTACAATTTATTTCAGCAATTCCCAACCACTATGCTTTGCTCTCTCTGTCCCTTGGACCACAGTCACAATGACTGATTGGGCAGTATCTGAAGGTCTTAACTACCTAAGACCATTCAGCAATAAATCAAACAGTGTAAGAGCAAAGGCATGACCCTCACAACATGAGGGTAAACACTCAGGAATCAACAACCTTAAAACAGCAGCTGCCAAATTTTCATTTCAAGGCACAAAGATGAATTTCAGACTGGTTTGAAATGAAATCTTTGAACAAGAAAGCCACGTGGCATCTTGGTGGTTCACTCAAAAGTCTACCAGTGACCAACCCATCTAAGCTCTTATCAGACACTTCAGCACCAGCCCACATTAAGGTCTGCACCTCAGGTTTATCAAAGGTTTATCAGGTTTACCAAAGGTACAGCTGACAACACACTTTAAATGCAGTGAGGACAAGAAGGATTCACAACCTTATTCAGGAGGTTGATCTTTGTGACTGTGTTGGTTGCCTCCCCAGAGTGCTTCACCAGCAGTGCAATGAGTCGCACAAAGGCATCCAGGTTGTGGTAGCACTTGGCTCGAATCATAGTGGGGTTGGCTGCAGGATTGTGCTGCTGCTCAGCCAGGGCTCGATAGCTGATCTCAACACACATTTCAGTGCAAAGACGGAAAAAACGGGTGATCAGGTCATCTGTTTTCAGGATCCCCTGCTGGTGCATCTAACCAGGAAAGGAAAAGACAGCAGCACTGTAACCACAGACAGTTCATTTTACAGTTTTGAACAACACATCCTTTACAAAGCACCCACCTTGCCTGCCACAGTTAATTTTTGCCATACTCTCCTGAAAGATTAATGTTTGCAAGGCAATTTGAGGGTGGCAACACAATTTTAGCAAACACACTTATTCTCAAATACAATCTTTTGAATCCCAGATCTTTCCAACCATCAGCAGAGCTGAGAAGCCTGTTTCAGCATCAGTGCTGCCACCAGCATTCAGCCTTGCATGAAGAACATGAGGAATACAAGCTCTGGGAGGGGCAGCTCCTAGCTCACTAATCATCACTACCTTGCCCCATTCTGTAGAAGCAAATGGCATTTGGAAAGCGAATTTTCCTTACACGAACATTACATGCAGAGAAAGATTGGGTGGGCTGTTTTGCTTTGCATGGGGGAGTTGTTTTAACTATATACATATAAAAAAAACCCAGAGACTTAATTTTATTTGTTAGGCACAGTATTAGAACCATCAAAATTAAACAAATTACACTGCAAAAAACTTGGGGGTTTTGAATAAAGCTTCTTATTTCTAAACTCCTACTGGACATGAAGCTATAAAAACAGCATAACTGGTAACTTGGAGACAATGTGGAAAACTTCTAGTGCTTCTGAAGAAACTTTTTTCCTAAAAAGCCCAAAGAATTTAGTTATCTGCCTTCAGAGTTCTGTGCTTCTTCTTCTCTTACAGCCTTGTGGGAAGGAAGCAACAATTTGGCAGTCATTTGAGCTCAGTAATACAACCTTATTTAATGTAGTTATTACAAAATATTCCTTTTGAACTCATTACTAAAGCCTGTAAGTAAACAATTGTAAATAAACACTGCACTTCATTGTATTTAAATTGCTGTTTCAAAACTGATCAAATATGTACAAAAGGTAATCAAACAAGTGTGATAAAGAGTGAAGTGGGACAAAAGTGCACTAAGTACTGTGAGCACTCTATACTGAAGTGTGCTTTAGAAGCACGATTTAAAGTAAAAAAAGTGAGGTCACAGGAATAGGTAAAATATCTCTTTAAGATGTACATTTAGCACAGAATCTATTAAAAACATTCAAAAAGTTTCATGCAGTAGAAGTCAGATCAAGAGGAAGCTGTCTATAACCAGGACACTAAAATAAATGAAAAAAAAAACAAACCACTGCATCAGTCACAATCTTCATGCATACTCTGAAGCTTGAGTTTCTTTTCATTAGTAGCTGCAAAGTCTGCAGCATATCTGTGGTAGTGTCACAAACTAAAAAAGAACACAATGCAAAAAGGCCATGCCAGGGGCTTTCTTGCAGCTGCAGTCAAGGAGCTGCATGCAAGGAACAGTTTTAGGGAGATGCCTGCAAATGCAGGAGTTTGTTACCACACATGCTGGGCTACTGAGGGGATTTCCCTCCTCAATCACACCTAGAAGGCAGATGGTACATGATGCTCACCTGTTAAGGTGCTTCAGAGTGGCATAGTTGGACATAGTTTAAATTTAGGCACCACTTCAGCTAATGAAGTCTCAAGATTTTCCCTATTAATGATTTCACTCAGAAAAAGGATTCCCTTGCCCACATGACCTGAAACAATTTACCTGAATTTCTACTGGTGACATCCTCCTGCAGCCTGTCAGAGCTTTTACTGTTACCCGTAAGGAACAACAACAGTCAAGGCTCATTACAGAGCATGACAAAACTACTTCCAAGAGCTATTTTAGCTGAAGTTCTTTTTCCAAACTTATCTCAGAACTCATGGTCTGAAATGACAGCCTGTTGCTACAGTATCTGAAGAACATGATTAGGTGGAGGACAGGGGCTTCATCAAAAACAGATTTTTGACAGTAAACTGCCATACACCTGGAAGTTTCAAAATGATGCCTAACACAGGTTATAACACTGCTTTAAAATGGAGGGCATCACACCCTACTTATGTTGAATAAAAAGCACCTTTCTTTCCAAAAGCTCTACCTGTCCAACAAACGCAGAGAATGCTTTGGTACTGTCACGGCCTGCTGCAGCTGAATGGTAGAGGTTCACCCACTCCCTCAGCAGGTATTCTGCCTTCTCTCTCAGGCCTGGAGGGTCATCATACTCAGAAGCTTGGGAAATTCCTGAATGCATCATGAAATTAGGACCTCCATGAGCACGGTCAATCATTGCTTCATAGTTTGATCGGACCACTTCCATCAGCTGGGGTAATCTAACGCAACAGACCAGAGCAAGAGCTGGGTTAGAATTCCTCCTCCCCCAGAAGGTGCAGGATCTGGAAGCTCAGTCAAAGAGAGTTGAAAGAAAGCAAATTATTTCTTATACTAAAACTTTCTATCTTTCAGTCCTCACTGGAATAGCAGAAATAAGTCATGAAAGCAGATACACTTATGATGAAAGAAGGAACAACTGAAATCACATAAGCTTTGAAGTTCCACTCCAATTTGTACAGCAGAGTGCTGCAACAAAACACCACAGGGACTAGAAGCAGTCTCTCTTCAGACTTCAGGAGTCCTAAAATGCTGTCAGATAGGGAGATGTCAGTACTGAACGGCCTGACTGGGGCACTGGATTTGGCTGCAGTGAAAGTCAAGCCATACAGAGGAGACAGTATATCCATGCCAACTGCAGATGAAAGGACTTTGGTTTTGGGACACCCTATTAGCAGCTGTGGTGGTAATGGCAGCCACTGCCATCAGCCAGCTGCTGGTTGCTCTCACAGCTATTCAAAGATCTCCAAGCTCTAATACATCTTTCTCAAACTCAGCAACAACTGCTTCCACTTTACGAACAGGAGGCCTGCAAGTCCCACAGGTATTTTCAGGTGTTGTGGCAACATTTGCTACCCAAATGGTTTGGGCAGTTTGCTGGTGGATGTATAAATCATGTGAGACTGGTGGAGGATTGCTCTGTAAGCTCTAAACAGAAAGGACTGTCCAATTGGATTGTTTGCGATTAACAAGTTAACATACTGACACCTAGATATACAAGATATAAACAGGCAATAATACTGCATAAATTTGAGATAAAGCAGGAGCTCAAACAAGTTTCTCACAGTTCAACAGAATTTTGGAGCATAGCACATAGAGAGATTTCCTTGCTTAAGCATTCAGTTTCACACGCTGCTGCAGCTGCCTCTATTTTGACTAAGATGAGCACATTTACATTGGAGTGACAGTTGAAACTAAGAAAGGACTGTAGTCTTAGGGAAAGTTTAAAGCTGTATGACTGAACGATATGAGACAATGCCTATAATAATACGCAAATCATAAATGAGCACAAAAAATTAATACATTGCACAATACTATAGTCTCACCCTTCTGGGGCGTTTCCTCTGGAATGAGCATTAATTCTCATGAGTGTCTCAATGGTGTGAAACAGATCTGCTTCTGTTACATGGGCAACACTTCTCTCATCCACCAACAAGATCTTTACCAACTGCATGGCAAATGCCACAGCCATGTAGTTCAAGCCATTCTCCATGGACTGTCAAACATGAAAAAGACAAAGTTCAACCACAGATCTTACAGGGGACTGAGTGCATCCCTCCTCCTTTAAAAGAGGTGGTTCTCTTTACCTGAGCCAAATGAAGATCATACTGCTGCATGTTAACAAGGTGATTGCGGATTAGCAGCTCCACAGCTTCCACATTGTACTTGTACTCATCTCTGCATTCAATCAGGCACCTGAAGAATTTGACTTCTTATAAAAAGTGTACTTCAACAACACAGTTTAAGTGAAGCTACTCAAATCTAGTACTTCAGAAACTGACATTCACTGTGAATTCATTATCCAGCTTAAAAAGAAGCCTCTTCTAGAGCATTCTCTAAGGTAATGTTTAAGTTCAGAACAGTCAGACTCAAGTATCTATTGCCCTGCACAACTAGTCACAAAAGCCCTCCAAGAGCTTCAGTTTGTTCAGCATACGAAGCTTCTCTTCCAAGGATGAATTGGCAGATCTGTCTAGCTGAAGCTTCTGCTACAGGCATATGCCATGTCACATTGTTTGTGACAGTATACAGAAATATTCTCTGCAAAATGAGGGGGAAAAAAGCCCTAATGCTTAATTCCATTAAAGATTCCTATCATGTTCTGGGATGAACCAGCATTATCAGAAGATCTAGTTAATTTTGAAAAAAAATCTGGTTATTTTTGTCTGTCCAAATTGCAACAAAACAAAACATTAACAGGCAGGGAATTCAGAGTAACACAGGAACTCCCAAAAGATGGTAAAGGCTACATCAGTGTTCTTGTCTTGTAACTGACCTAGTGATTTGCTTGTTACACCAAGGAGATCCATAGGCACGGCCATCCTGCAGAGCCTTCAGCACCAGCAGGTGACACTCACGATAGCGGAGCAGGAGGTCAGCGTCGGCCCCACTGGTGGCATCCAGCAAGCCCTCTACAGCCTAGAATAGATGCAACCTGTTAGCAGAGGAAAAAACAAGTCCTCTTCCACATCTTCTGTACATTTCATCAGCAAGAGTTATCACCAGAAAACATGAAAAAACCACCCATTTAGTAATTGTGCTGATTTTTGATAAGACTGTGTGAGGTTCTACCAGCTACTATGGCATCTATACATGCACTGTACACACCTATGCTACTACAAACAAACCTACAGGTTTCTCTATGCCTCACTAGCTCTGTATGTGCACCAAATACCATGACAGACCACGTTAGTTTGTGCTGTAGCTTCCCTAAGTCAATGCCTCCTCAAGCAATTCTGCATATGGCTCATGGAAAACTACCTGAGAAAATATTTACAGAACCTGCCAGAGGTAAGTGAGCAGCTTCCTTAGAGAAAGAGCTCCAGCACTCAGAGATATATCTGTCTTAGTCTATAGCAAATGGAGGATGAGTTTTATACAGGCAACACAATTTATTTATTCAAGTCCTAGTCAGAACTGCATCCTTTAACGGGTAAAAGCACTGGCAGACAAGAATGAAGAGTCTCCCTCCAGCTTTCAGTTACTTTTGTTTTGGCATTGCTCTTGGATCCTCATGCACACAGCTCAGTATCCTCACACTATTCTCAAGTGGATTTTTCTCTATGTCTGTCACTTGTTCTACACTACTGCACAGGCACTGATGCCAGCTCAGCTCACAGAGCTCACTGCAACACTTCCACTGGTATACAGCCTACAAATTCTGGCTGGGATGGAGTTAATTTACTTTATAGCAGCCCATATGGTGCTGTGCTTTGGATTTGTGCTGAAACAGTGTTGACAACACACCACAGTTTTGCCAGTTGCCGAGCAGCACTAGCATAGGATCAAGGCTTTTTTTCTCCCATCTGCCTCCCCTACCAGTGGGTAGGCTGGGGATGGACAAGAGGCTGGGAAGCAACACAGCCAGGACAGCTGACCCAAATTGAATAAAGGGATGTTCTATATCATATGACAACATGTTCAGCAATAAAAGCTCAGGGAAAGGAGGATGAAAAAGGGCATTCATGGTTCTGATGTCTGCCTTTCCAGGCACATGTCACATGTGCTGAAGCCCTGCTTTGCAAGGAACAGCAGGACATCTCCTTGCTGATGGGAAGTAAAGATTTTAGTTTCATTTGTGCACATGGCCTTTACTTTCCCTATTAAACTGTCACAATCTGAACAAACATCATCTAGTCTTCCCTTCATTTTCTCTGCATCCTGAAGAAAAGCAGAAAGAGGAAGCAGCTGGATGGATGTTGGGCAGCTGGTCAGGGTCAACCCACCATGCACAGCCATTTATCATTTACTGCAAAATAAACCCCCAAGTGTGCTACTAGAAATCTAGTACTATGCTCAATACTATCTATCTACAAGAGCAGTTCAAACATCTTTTTAGCCTCCAAATCATCCTGAAATCAGACCATTCTGGACTGCAACAGCTCTCTACTTGCCACATCTGAACAAAACTCTAAGTCCCAGGATTCTGTACACCTGCTTCTCCCACATCAGTTTTGACACCATGTGTACAATACCCTAAGTGAACACAATGGCTCCCTCCTGATCTTATTTATCGGATTTCCAAAGACAGCAGTTCAGTACCGGTCACCAAGCATGCTCCAGAGGATGCATGAAGAAACAAGATCACTAGCAAGATAATCCATGAGCAAGGTGAGTAATAATCTCTAAGCAAGTTGTTACAGAGATGAGCTGTCACCACTCACCTTCTGCAGTAGTCCAAGGGCAGCAATAGCATCCCGGGAGTTCCGAGCCACTACCACTGCCTCCAAGAGGCTACGCAAGGCTTGAACTTGAGGATTCATGGCGAGAGTGTGTGGAATGGACTGCAGATGCTGCTCCAGTTCTGTCATACATTTGTCATAAATCTGTGCTACATCATCTGTAGCCCAAGCTTGCTGCTTAAGAGAAAGTGAGAATCAGTGATTTTTGCAAGGATTGCATTTGTGACACTCAAATGATGACTGATTGGCTCTTCTCCTTCAGAAATTATAGCATCCAGAATTTAGACTTCAACAGTACTGTGGTTTGTTATTGCTGGCATTTTAAGTGGACACATATGAGCAGATTAAGCTCAAAATAACCAGCACATAATTCTATCAGTCAGAATCACAGAATGGTTTGGCTTGGAAGGACGTTAAAGACTATCTTGTTACAACTGCCCTGCCATGGGTATGGACATCTTCCACTAGAGCAGGTTGCTCAAAGCTGCACTCAACCTGGCTTTGAGCACTTCAGGGATGGACCATCTACAGCTTCTTCAGATAACCTCTTCCAGTGCCTCATCACCCTCACAGGGAAGAAGTTCCACCTAACATCTAACCTAAATCTGTCTTTTAGTTTGAATCCATGCCCCCTTGTTCTTCAGTAAGTTTTTGTATGCATACAAAACTTGTTAATTATCTTAAAATTCAGACTTGCCATCCATGACCTTCCTGCAAAAGTAACCTTAGATTTGAATAAAATATTTCACTGCAACTAAAACCACATGTAGTAATCCTAAACTGCAGAATTTGTCCCAGCTTGGGTTAAAAATCCCTAAGAGTGGATGGAAATTTTATATTGCCATTACTTTGTCTTTAGAACGAATGCATTTTTTCAACCACTATCCCCAAGCAATACAAACACTTGACTTTTATGAGTCCTTCTAACAAAACCACAAGCTCTGCAACAGTCTCCAAAACAGCTCTAGTACTTCAAGCTGATTAATTCAGAAACCTCTACCTTCATAGGCTGAGCCAAGAATCCTGTAGGCTGAGTTAAGTCATTGGTGGGTAAGAAGCCAGGGACATTGCGTGCAAACTCTTCATAAACAGCCAGCTGTTTTGGGTCCACACCTCCAACCTTTGCAACAAAAAGAACAGGCATTTAACTCATTGATAAGCATGGAGGCAGTAAAAAACGAGGGCAGCTTGTGTAACAGGTAGCTACACTTAAATAGAGTGGCCTAGACACCGAGTAGGATTCAGCTGCTTTTCACTGAGGTCCTACGTCTCCTGCCACACCTCCTAACAGGGGAATTTTGCTCTAAAAATGAAACTTACATTCCCAGAAACAGAAATAACTGAATACTGAGAAATGCTCTGCTGAAAGCACACAGTATGTCCTCTAAAGGAAGAAAACAGAAAAGAGACAAATAAAAGTATAAAGACAACAAAACAGACAAGCCATCTTTCGGTGAGAGGAAATGCACAGCAATAGAGACTCAAGGAATTGAGAAAATTATATAAACACTCATTTTGGAATAATGTATTTATGTGTTTCCATACTAATCAAGATAACAGCAGCTGCACTGTTAGGCAAGACTAACAGTATATGATTACCCAGCTGACACTGTGCCATCCACTCTCCTTATGAGGAGGGAGAGAAGAGCAACATCAGAACAGAACTCACCTTTAACCTGATCTGTTCTGGCATCCGCTCAGCCTGGTACGTTAACACAACAGGATCGCAGTAGCGACGCCCCTCTTGCCTAGCATGCTTCCTGAGCTCAAATTCCTGGGAAAAACAAACACCACACTGCATTTTAGACACCCATCTGGATGTGTATGAACACACAGAACACTTCTAAAAGACAACAGTCCCATACTTACAGTTGCAAGCCTCTTGTCCATCTCAGGGCCTGCCTTTTCCACAGCTGTCTTCTGGATAAAGCAGCAGGCAAGCTCACAGTTATCCTGTGCTAACTGGGCAGCTGCCTGCTCCATCATGTCCCTCTGCTGTGGGGAGGCTGCCTATTGAAAATCACAATAATCAGTGAAGGATGTACAATTCCCCTGTATATTACTTGCCTTAAAATCTGCACCACTGCTTATACAGAACACCACCATTAAAAAGGAATGCTCTTAGGATCACACTCCCTTCCCATAGAATATACAATATTAAATTTAATTTTGCATAGCTTTGAATAAAACATGTAGGCAAGAAGACAGTAAAGACTTTCAACAAGGAACAAAACAGCAGGAGTTCTCCATCTTCTCCACCTACCCATCTCTAGGGCACAGAAATAAAGGCTTGTTTCAGACAGACACATACAGTGTGATGCTAATGCAGGGAAGGCTTTGCATCACAGAAGAAGTTTTCCTACTTCCTAGGTTGCAATTAGAAGATATAAACGTGCAGGACTACCAGTGCAAAACAGCAGTCCTAAGTCTTTTTCAATGGGTTCCTTTTCTCATAAGGAGTCAGATTTTCTTTCTTCCTTCCTTCTCAGAAGTCTGGTTTATGAGAACCCTGAACAGATGCACTTATTTTCCAGGGTGCAAAGCAGCAACTTCCACTAGAAACGGAATATATCTATAAAGGTAGCCTGACCCATCTACTTCGACTTCCTTGTCTGCTAAGAGGTCTTTCATTAATTCCTGAAAATTACACTATTTCTGTTAAACTGCTTCATAACTATAAGCCAGATAAGAATTTTGAGATGCCTCATACAGAGCCTTTTCTGCAACAAAATGTTTTCTACAATTATCCCTTAAATAAACTTCCTGGGATTAAAACTGGATTTGTACCAATGTCATATGTCTTCAGGGATAAAAGAAATCAGAATAATTTCTAATTGCTGAAAGTACAGCTGTGTCTTGATCTTGTGGGACGATCTTGTGCTTGTGGCTGACACTGACGACAAGAATTTTGGGTGGTAGCTGCTGTTGTGGTCAGTAGTTAACAGGCTATTCCATACAGTTTAGCTCAAACGAACTTCATCAAGAGACCTGATAATGGCCTTTAGGAAACCCAATGAATTCACAAGCTGTGCAGAAAAGTCTAAACTACCTATCTGATAACAGCACAAATAAAACCTGCCTGAAGCATGCATGCTGAAACAATCCAAGATATCACCAAAACCAATTCAGTCCTCCCCACTTCAGCTTTTCTGCCTCAAACACTGCAGAAAGTTCAAGCCTCCAAGACTTTCATGATGAGATTAAACTGGAGAGAACACTGGGGCAAAATAAAAAGATAGTCAGGAAGTTTGTGTGCCATTTAATAAGATCTACCATCTCAGTTCAAGAGTGTTTGACCTGGAATCGTAACACACTTTTTTCCGCAAGATTCACAAAGCTTTTACCCAGTGAATTCATCCCCACGTTAGTTAAGCTGCACAATTAACAAGTTACATTGCGGAGAACTGATTTACTAATGCTGGATGCCTACAGTCCTGTTAGTTGAATGTAAACTTCAAATGATGGGGCTCTTACCCTCAGTGCAGTAGCAAAGCTATTTTTCAAGTTGGTGGCTATGCTCATCAGCAAAGGCTCTCTGCAGGTAATCATGGCCATCCCAGCAGTCAGGTTCCTCATCATGTGGTGAGCAGCCACACGCATGCGTGACTCC
The DNA here is from genome assembly GCA_013397375.1 of Toxostoma redivivum. Taxonomy (NCBI): domain Eukaryota; kingdom Metazoa; phylum Chordata; class Aves; order Passeriformes; family Mimidae; genus Toxostoma; species Toxostoma redivivum. The sequence goes on from VXBI01009005.1 coordinate 316,890, forward strand.
TCTGAATCCAGGGCAAAGTCCTTCCTGACTATCTGTTCACAGGTTGTCATGGCAATCTTGATGGATCTGTCAACCACCGGATGGACGAGGTCCTGCACGGCGCGCTCGATTGCCTGCCGCACACACTGCTTCAGCTGCGGGTGGGCTTGGAACAGCGGGATCTGCAGGGGATTAGGACATGTGAGAGAATGAAGTACACTGGAATCCCACCTGCCCATGACACCTGCATTTTCATAAGTGCATTGTCATAGCTTGTGCAGTACTCCCATGTTCCCCATGCAGCTATTACAGTATTTGATAAATCTGAAACTGGGACAAATTATTATTTTTCTAACCAAGTTGCAGCTGAGTAACAATGTAAAGACTGACTTAAGAGCTGAGCTACTGACTGAACGAAAGAAGCAGAGAGGCTCCTTTTATACATAAGTCTTGATAGCTCCCACCAGCTGAGATCTGCATCGACCCTGGCTGTAAGAATTCTTTTAGCAAACTAAATCAGCTCTAAAACTTACCGTTGGATTTAAGGTAATGTGTGGAGCCAACCCTCCTAAAGAATAGACGTTGATGTCATGATAACTGTACTGGGGCTGTGGAGGAACCGTGGCTGTACAAGTGGTGCTGGTAGCTGGAGTTGTAGAAGCAGCTGGAGAACACAAATAGGTTTGTATTGAGACACTAGTAAAAAGCAACTGCTTATAAAACAAGTATATAATTCTTATTTAAACCAGGAAATTACCTAGAAACAAAAGCTTTGCAGTTTGATCATGCAACCTCCTAAACTTACCAAGCAACTTTCATTTTCTATCCAACTAATCATTAGTTCCAAAGTAGCTTCAGTACATTTTATGAGAGCTGCTTATTACTACAGGTTTAGCAGCTGGTGTATTATTAATAAAAGGAAGTCTGAGAAGTAGCTGCACACATAGTACAGAATTAGTCCTCATGATGGCTTCCATTCCCTTCCCATCTCCAAACCCTGTAGACTTATTTCTTACAAAACTACCCAAGCGCTCCCAAGCATTCAGGAATGTTACAATAGCATATGTAGCTTTTTATTTTATTTTGTGACAGCAAAATCTGTCTTTCTTGAACTTTAACAGTGTGGTTCTGAATTCTATGAGATGTACTTACTAGTTGTTGTGATGGGTGGTAGCTCTTCTGGCTGCTTGACATCCTTCTTTGGAGCAGACAGCTGCTCATCCAGATTTTTCAGACGATCCTTATCTTTCAGGAGACTTCCAGGTTTCAGCTCATTGATGTCTAGTGCAAGATTCTTGCAGAGCACCTCAATCTCAAACTTCAGATTCAACTGCAAAACAACTCTAGTTTAGGTCATGTCACAAGAAAAATACCCAAAACATCTACTGAGTCACTTTGATTCCCAAAATCCTCATTCTAATCCCACCTCTTTCAGAGACTAATAATGACTGAGGATTAGACAACTATCTTGATGCTGACCTCATGGAGAAGGGTTTCATCCAAGTTCTATCAAATTAAGCAATGCCCAAGCAATCTCCCCATGCTAAAGCAGGGAGGACTGCTCAGTCCTTCACAACATCCTTCTTGACTAGTATATCAATAAAACCTTACACTCAGAAGTTACAGAAAAAAAAAATCCAAATATTTACTTTTAGATCATGCTCCTGATGTAGCTCAGCTAAAACATTCATAATGGCCATTGTCCATGGGTTTGGAGGCCTGAAGACCTACAAAAGAAAGAAGAGAGCAGTATTACAGAAACTTCTTGAATCATCTGAATAATTTATGACTGGAAATGTTTGAAACACAAGCAGCTATGTGTGCATATAGCCATGGAAGCCTTTGTATAGCTGTGATTAGAGATGCATTTAGTATTTTAGTAATAATTATTCCAGCAACAGTATAACTGGAAATACATTAGGAATCTAAGTGAAAAACTGGAAACACAATGACCTAGTCCTTCTTGAAAGATCAGTTCTATGTCAAGCGGAATTGACAAGCTCATCAGGATCAAAGTGGGCGGGAGAAGTGATTAAAAAGATCTCGGAATAAATATATCCTAGAACTTCTTCAATGGCATCCTTCCATTTCTCAATAGTTCTGTTTAGGGATACCATAGTACATTTCAGCTTACACCACCTATTTATGCTGCAAAAACGTATGGCCATATACTTTCCCTCCAAACAAAACTCCTTCACTTTATGCTTTTACATCCCTTTTCTTTCTCTCCATGGAATTCAATCAGTTTTTACTTTGTCACAAAATCTGATTACTTCCTGCAGTATTTTGCCATTTGAGCAATAACTCTGTCTGTACAAAGACACTTACCACACTCCTGACACTGGATTCTAAGACTTTGGCAACAAATGGCACTACATAAAGCAATTCCTGCTGTCCCTTAACATATGCTTCCAGTAGTAGTGACTTCACATCCAAATCCTGAAAAACAATTCAAGTAAGAATGAGGGTGGAGAAGAGAGCAAACACACTGCACAGTTCCACCTAATACACTGCTCCCTTTTCAGATACACGCCAGTCTGAGTCAAGACAGCCCTTGAATTTTACAGACTGCTAAACAGCAGTTACTTTTTGAACAAAGATTTACACATCTACATTTTTACATGGATTAACAAGCTTTTGCCAAAATAAATTTAGCTACCAACTTTTCTGGTATAAAAAAATATTTAGAAGTGTTAAATAACCAACTCTGTTGTCATACTTCATACTTGGCACACAAAAGAGGCACCAAAAAGGTGGTAAGATTTCCCAAATAGTCTATGCTACTGCATAGCAATTCATACCAAGGCAATCTGTACAGACAGAAGCTCACCGTGTGCAAGATGGGCTTATTTTTAGCCATTGTTATCATTCCCAGCCAGTGACCAAGGTTCTTTAATAAGGAACGGTCTGAGAAGTTGGCTGCTGCTTTATCTGATGTCAATAGCACCTAAGAATAAAAAAAAAAGCATCTCGAGCAACAAGCAGAAGATAACCAGACTCCAAACCAAATCCAACAGCTGATCTGAATAAAAGCAAAGTTTTAGAACATTAAGTTCTGAGCTTCAGTCACATTACAGAGATACTTGAACAGCTTTCACTTCAAGGCAGCACCCTGGAAATCTGCACTGTAATGACTACAAAATTCCTTTCTTGAAAAGGATCAAAAAAAAGAGGATTACACTTTCCCAGACCTTACCATTTACTCTGTTGAGACTGTTACAACTACTCCCATAGCCAAGTGTAACTTGTGCTTCTTCTTAATTCCTCATCACAAACCTGAAGGCTACAGTTTAACCTTCCAGGGAAACCATCTCCTTATCATGTCAAAACATAAATCATGTAATAAATCATAAAACAAGTATTCTGCAGTTAGTTCTGTTCCTTAACTTCAGAGGAGCATCAGCTGAACAGAGGAAGGTCAGCTGCATTCTCAAGAGCCAGGAGATGCTTTTGCACTATAGCGTAACCCATGGTGGTGAGGAAAAGCCACCAACAGGTTTAAAAATAGTGCTTTCTTTACAAACTTGTTTCATTATTGGGCTTACTGCTTCCTCCTCTCATCCCCATTATCTTAGCCCTCCAATAAATTTTGGCTTTTACACTCCCATTTTCCAAACACACCCTTTCCCTCCTATTCCTCTTGGGCCAAAAGAGCAGAGTGGTTTTCTATCTTTGTACTTTCCTCCATAGAAAACAACTAGACTGTAAACAATTTTCCCCTGGGTAATAGTTTGCAAACCTCACACAAATTTGAAGTCCACCTACATAAATTAATTCAAATGCAAATTTTCCCGCCTGTTACGCAATTTAAGTCTTTTGTATGTTCCCAACTGAAAAGAATCCTAGTATTCCTAAAGATAATCTGTAAGTTTAATGGTAAGCTAGAAAGTAGATTTTTGAATATACTCTGTATTTGAGGATCAGCACCATACAAACAAATAGCATGAGGAGAGCAGCACACTCCTGTGCTACCTTTAGATAATTTGCACTACTCACCTTGATATTTCTGTAGGTTTCATTCAGAACCATTTTATTAAACTCTGGATTCTTAAGTGTGTCAAGGAAGTTTGAATATAAGCTGTGAAAGTTAGGCTCAATACTGACTCTTTTCATCACAAGATACTGTGATACCCAAGGCATGAACTCTTCTTTCACTGTTTCCTTCAATTCTTCCACCTGTGCTCAAACCAAAGACAAAGCACACCACAAAACAGATGAGAAGATAAAACCTTCTGGGGTCAGCTCTGAGCAACACACAGTTTATGGTCAGTCAACTGCTCCTAACACTAAGGCTGCTTTTCTACAAAAAAAGAAATATGTGAAATCAGTCTCATTATCCAAAGACCTGGTCAACCAGTAAGGACTCAATCATGAAATCAGCAAGACCTAACAATTCACCTCTCCTTCACTTCCCAGCTTTTTACCACACAACTGGAAATAAATGTTGTGACCATACAAGTTCAAGCCATCCATCCACAAGACAACAGCACAGGCAGCAGCAGAATTGTACACTTCAACTAGTTCAGAAAAATTCCCCTAATTTCTTCTTGAAATACCAGACCTTAACCTTGCAACATTTAATGATACCCAGTCCACTTATGATGTGAATGTTTATTTAAGATTAAGAACAAGTATCTTTTATCCATCTCTCCTCTCCCTGGAAAATTTTATCTCCAAAGATGTTCAAGCAAAAAGTGCTGGAAACTATCATTTCTTTACAGTGTGTTCTCTCCTGAAGTTTTTCAAGTTAGGATTTTGTAGAAGTGTAATCAACCCACACTTAAAAATTAATATATAGAAAAAAAGATTAAGAGTATAAAAATTATTTTTACTAGCATTCTATCATACTTGCCTTCTGTGTCATATTTGACTGAGACAGATTATTGAAGATGAAAGCAATTTTTTCCTGGACATTCTCTGGAGGTTCCACAATCCTCTCTGTTTGATCTGTTGCTACTAACAGCGTATCAATGTTGGTAGTATTAATGGAAGGCTGGAGGGAGAACAAGAAGTTAGGCATAAACAATATCTAGAGGTGACATCAAAAGAAACTTTTGCCCTGTTCTGTCAAGCAAAAATAGAATTGAGCTTTATCAGGGGACATCTACTGTCTCAAGATTCATTTTCAGCAGCACTCTGAAGGAGCCAGTGATTTTTTTATTCTAAAAATTATGATCAATACTCAGCAGAAGAATACTGCTGCAGAAAAAGCCTCTACATGCACATATAATAGGTGCCACTGCAATGGCACCCTTTAGGCCTTTAAGCCTGTGTACAATTATAGCTTGGAGAAAAATCACAATAAAATAGTGAGCAGCACTTAACACAGCAGGGAGTCTCCAGGAGCACTTCAGTGCTGATTTGGGAAGGAGAAATCCCAGAGGTTCATTCTGAGACCAGACTGTCATTCAGAGATGCCATATGAAGTCAAGAGAATGTGACCCTGGTCCCTACAGCTGCAGGTCTGGACCTCAGGGCTTTAGCACCTGGTACATTGCAATTAAGGGAAAAGGTGATGCAGTTTTAAGTATCAACCCTGACTGGAGTTTAGAATGGGAAAAACAAACACCTCAAAGTAACAAGTTTCTACATGTCCCCCCCCAAGTGTGCTCACAACACTTTCAGCTGCGTTTGGTTTTTGCCTCCTTTACAGAGAACTATTCAAAGACTTTCCAGTGCATCAGCCATCATACAGAACAGCACTGCCCATCCTCAGCATCCACATGGGACCAAGTGTGCCCCAGAACTTTCTGTGCAATAGCCAATTCTATCTAAGGGTCAACACTGCAGTAACTCTGACAAGCAGTTCAGAGTTGTTTACACAAGCGACCAAAGATGTGAAAAACCTAATGCAGTTGGAACTGTGAGGTCAGATGTGTGCAGTGTATTCTTAAATCCCAAGCAGAAGAGCAGCTGCCAACTACTTTAAGAGTCCTGTTGCAAGTCGTTAACAGAAACAACAGTTCTGTAATTTTCTTGATAATTACAGCCTCAAGAACACATTTCAACTTGACCCCAAAGTAATTGAGTAGTGTGATAATGAAAAATGCCTTCTCTCTACAAAAATGTTGGCCACATTTTAAAAGGTTATATGCTTTAAATGAAAAATAAGCATCAGTTTTAAAAACTGTAGTACACAAATTCAAACAGATTCTGTCTGTATGTGCTCAGTTCAGAGCAGCATCTGCCCCTCTGGGAAGACAATGACAATTCTCACCGGCACATCTTTCTTGAAGCTGACTCCAGTTGGTCGGGTGATTGTAATGGTTTTTGCCACGGTGGTGGTGGTTGAGGTGGTCACTATAGTGCTGACTTGACCAGCAAGAGGAGCTTTTGCTGGAACCTGGGCCTGGGCCTGAGCCTGGGCAAGTGCAATACTTCCAGGGGTGGTGATTGAACCCTGCATCTTCACAGGAGGATCTCTGGATTGCTGTCCATATTCTATGTACTAAAATAGGGTAAACAAGCACATACAAAATTTCACATGCAGCAACGGAATTATAGGCTGATTTTTAGCATGAGCACTATAAAGGTCTGCCAACGATCATTAAAATATGTGACAGTCTTGCCATAAAGGAATCTGTAAACACAACTGTATACCCTGATAAAGCACATCTTGTCACTCTGGACTTTCTTACTGCAGAAGAGCCTCAAGTTCTGCCTCTGGCCTCAACAAGTTGATGCCAAGCATCACAAGACCTAACATGCTTAATATTTTACAGAGCACTATCTAAAAAAAACCCCATCTCTTCTCTCTGGGCCTAGAACAGCAGAAAAAAAGAGGAGAAAGAGCCTAAGAGCAATATGTGAATATCAAGAAGCAGGCTAAAAAGCAGGTAAGTCTTCTGGAAGGACGCTGACAGCTAGATAGAATAGTCTGAAGCTCACTATTAATAAGCAAAACCACAGTTCAGAAATAAATATTATATCTTCTGAAATAGTTCCATAGTAGAAAATGAGTTCCTTCCCCAGTGCCATACATTTCCCCAGAAACTGGAAACATCAGATGGTAATTTAAGGGGTACAGTGTGAAAGCTGTTAATGAAACCAAGACTGCTATTGGACTCTGCAGCTTCAGGTGTGAGCCTCTATCTTCATGGTAGGGATAAATATTTTTCCTTGTTTAGCTCAGGCTCTTAAGCTCTGCTACTAGGATTAGTTTTTCTGTATTTTTACCAATAAAAGCACATTCAAGGCAGACACCATGTAACGAACACTGTTTTGAACAACAAGGTATTCTCACAGCTCTTCTTCAGGTATGAAATTTTTCCTGGATTATTTTATCAGGTCTATGTATGAGACTGTATAAACCCAACTGAATCACTTCTATTTCAGACTAAAACTCCACATCTTTAAGAGATTGGAATATGAATCCACTGAGGTACTTTAAAACCTTCATGCATGGACACGTGTATTGGTTCATCATGCAGTAATATTCAAGTAGCCAGTTCAACATAAACAACCCAAACAGATTCATGGAAGCAGGAAAGATACCTTCACCAGCCTACCCTATTCCAGAGCAAAACAATTAAGAAAAGGCTTTTGATTCTGTGGATGTACATTGTCTAAAATCACCACAGATGAGACTGCTTTTTCATAGGAAAAGAGAAATCTGCTCTGAAGAATTTAACATCATAGAAAGTTAGTGTTGCTTACAGACACTCACCTCCTGTAAATGATGTGGGAACTGTATAAAGTGACTAATAGAAGCCAAGTGCTGACAATACTGGGGATAGTCCTTCAATCTGTCAGACAAAACATGCATTAGTCAGAAGCATAATCCCACACCAGAAACAATATTAGAGAGAAACAGATATCAAATATGTCATTCCCATACTGCACCACAGAATTACTTCTGGACTCCTTACAGCAGCTGTGCTACAAACAAAGCATTTCCTAAAAAATATTTTTGGTGCAAAATCTATTTAAAACAAATTGATTTAACATTAAAGCACAAGATTTATTCTCAGCAACTCATCTTTTCCTACATCTCTATACTTCTGACCTAGTACACAACTGCATTTATATTCAGTGTTTGTAACAAGATTACTGGATAAGAAATTTGTAGTCTGCCTCAGTGCATTTTAAACAGCAAACCAGAGCACACCTCACACCCAGAATCTTCTTTATCTGCAATTCATTAGAATTTCTGAGAAATAACTTTGAGATTATTTAGCCATACTTTTCTGTATAAAATCAAAGTTCTAGAGCTTAGCTCCCAGTAATGAACAGTGCAAATGGGACTCCACTGGAAAGCACCTGTGAATGGTAATTACATTCACCCCATTTCTAACAAGCTGTTAGTTACTTCATCTAACTCAACACTTCACTGATTTTTATAGTCTAAATAGTTTCAGCATGTCAGTTTATCCCACATTTATACAGGTATCACACTGAACATTTTAATTTAGAAAGGTTACCCTTTAACTAGCAGATTCACACATTTTGTTTCAAGTCAGTGTGTCTCTGAAGAAATCCCAAATTTGAGATGTGCGATCTCGTACTGCACAATTAGTGCAGGTTCAAGGTTCACAGACAATACAGGCACTATTAGAAGTATATACTAAAACCCACACTCACCTATTTTTAAATCTATCTAGTGCAGCAATACCAAAATAGTACATTTTGGATGCAAAAGGCTTTCGTAAGGCTTCAAGAACATAGCGCAGGGCCAGGCCCAATGCCATATAAGTAACCAGTCCTTTCTCTATGATGCCCCCGAAGAGACAGGCTGTTATGTGCAGCTCTTTATCGGGGTACTGGGGAAAGAAACGATATTCCTCAAACAAGTTCCTCAGCATACAGTTAAACACTTCTCGTTCCCGTTTAATGTTGGAGTCCTTAAACCTCTGCAGCATTTCCAAGACCTGTAAAGAAATTGGAAATTGTTACCAACAGATTTGTTTTACTTCAGTCCTTCCCATTTTCATGTTTCGTGAGTGTTTCCAACTACTAAGGTACATTGTGCTACCACAACCTCAAAGTAACTGCTTCATTTTAGCCAGGAGACACTACATCACTAGAGCCAGCTTCCTCTTCAGACTTTAGTGCTCTTTTAAGTGACTGTCTTCACATAAAACTTTTTTTGTGACCGCCTACTCCATTACTTTCAAATTAGAAAAATGAAAATTAACGTTCTGTTCCATAATTTATAACCATGCAAATATATTAAAGTAAATTTGAAGTACTTCAAAGAGTAAGTACATCAGACCAATAATTACTCTCACAGAGACTAACAAAAATAATTATCAAAAGCTCAGAAGGTAGTATTTGGGACACTTTTATATATATGGATCTTGTAGCCATTTTTACATAGTTTAAAACCAAATACATTTAAGATAATTTATACAGACTATTTAAAGGCACTCTTTAGCACTTATTTTCAACACAAAAGCTTCCACACCACACTGAATCCTTCCCACTTAGCAGCATTTTAGGAGTGTTAATTAGACCTCTGATGTCTTCAGTCCAGAAAAGTCAAAGCTGAATGTAATGAACAACTGCAAGTTTACTGTGAAAACAACTTCAACCAAGCAAAAAAGCAATGCTGCAAAGCATCTACCATGAGCCTTTTATTATTTCCCATTAAATCTAGTACATGAAGGAATAATAACGATCCAGTTTATTGCAAGTCTCTAGACAGGTGCTGTAACTGCTACAGAAGGGAACTCACCTCATCCACAGACATGGTTGGGTGAGGTGGATGGTTGTAAATACGCTGGAAGTAGCTGTTTGCCTCATCATCTATTTCCTTGCTAAAGTGCTGATTAGCCTCTGGCCACACCTGAGATAAGTCAGCTGGTAAAAAAGGGAACAGGTATCATGCTCAGGACAACTTCAGACAGACAGGATTTCATCTAGTCCTTTTCAACTCTTCCACCAACCTATACAGAACTGCTAGTTCTTCTGAAGAGCAGGATATTTAACCTTCCCAGTAGACAGGAATTGCTATTTAAAAATCTGTTTTCAATATGCTATATTTATTTAAAAAAAATGGCATCCTAAGATAGCATTAACCTCACACTGCTCTATTGCTAGAACCCAGTGCATCCCAAACTAACCTCAGCTGACAACTAAATAATTGAATGCAGAACAGACTAGAATAAAGCATGCTACACAACACTAACATGCACACAAACTTGCACACAAACTTTCAGGCCAGCCAGTGAGCTTCCAACAAGTTTATATTGAATGTTCAAGACCCAGAATATAAACCAGTGGTGATTACAGCCACTTCCACTGTACATTTGTAGAGATAAGTAACTTTGCTCTTATTGCATATGGTTTCTTTGATAGCTCCTCTGTAACAGCCATGTGGAAGGCTTAGCATATGGCTGTGCTTCCTAATCATTTGACTGCTTCAACATCTCATTGTGAGCATGCTGCAGAGGCATAAATGAGTTAAGGATCACGGCTTAGTGTTAAGAATCAAATTATTCCTTTCAAAAAACTATCTTCCCACCAGCGTCTGTTCATCTTATTTGTATCCAATGTTGCAGTCTATTTCATCACTTCACCCGTCAAGTTCTCTGCTGCAACAGGACCCTACCCAGGTTTAACCTTGTTACAAATGAAACAAAAAACACCCTGGAACCAGGCACATACAATTCTCTGTCAAGAGCAGGACAACACTTTTGTTCAAATCACAAGACAGCAGAAAAAGGACAGAAACACACTATTCATGCAAATCCATAACACATTATATTTTTATGCTATCAGGTTTTTTTAATGACCCCCCTCAGCCACGTGGCAAGCTCTTAGGATGCAAGTTTAGAAGTCCCTTTTTCAGACTAAATAATAATCCAAGAGCCACACTTCTAACATTTACCACCTACAGATCCAAGCTTTCCCCAAAGGAAACACAGATTAACTGCAGACCACAGTCACACTTCACAGCCACAGACAACACTACCACTTACAAGGTTTCATCTTACTCTGCTGGAATGTAGGCTGGTTCAGTCCAGATGTGCTCAGCTTCCTTTGCACGAATGGATCATTGTTCACTGCAGGAAGGCCCAGGGCTCCAGTTCCTATGCCAGTCAGGCTACCCGTAGTAAGACCACCTACTGAAAAGCAAACCTGTAGTAAGACCACTTACTGAAAAACAAGCAATTGGTCATCTCAGTTACACCCTCAGAATATACACTTACCACTCCTCCTAGCACTTGTCATTTCCAAGAACTCAGAATTTATAGCCTCATTGCTGTCTAATATCAAGCAGTCTTAACATGAGCAGTTCTTTGTCTCTGTCCCAACCTAAAATAATGCTGCTATATTTGTCACAACACTCATCCTCTTGGCTCAAATCTTTTACCTATTGCACAACACTGAGGTGCTGTTTCAGCCATGACCTGGGAATGAGGACTCCTCACTCTGTATAGTAGTGTAATTCCCTCCTATATGACACATCTCTTTGCCCAGTGCGACTTCCCACCCTTAAAGGGAAGGAAACATCCAACTCACCCCTAAGAGGTGGGCTGTCACATTCAGTATTTCCAACCACAGCAATAACAGTGCCTTAGCTGTTCCATGTCAAAAACAAACCACTCCAGCTGAAGAGCAGTACCTGGAAGCTGTGAAGAGAGTCCTCCAATGCCACTGAAACCGGTTGTCTGGTTCTGGGTGGAAAGAGGTGGGAACGCTTTTGCTGGTGACTGAGGAGTGCTGAATGCAGAGCCCAAGTTTGGAGGGAAGCCTTGCATGCTCTGGGTGTGAGGAGCAGCTGAGCCACCTAAACTAAGAGAGGCCATTCCTGCAAGCGAGTCGATCTGAATGAAGAAAGGAAGATTATACAGACACCCATAAACCACAATCCAGATGATTTTTGGCATGTTTTGTACAAAGATGGCTACATATCAAAACATTTCTGAGACATGCTCTTCTGCATGGTTACTGTAAATTCTGAAGTCATCCAGATCACCTCAAAAGATTGGTTTGTCTACAGAATGCACTTTTTTCTTCTGCAATCTCATGAAATCCTATTCTCTCACAGGTTTTACAGAAAACTACAGAATGTGGAACAATCAGACTAAGTGTAACACAACAGCAAATGCTTACAATAAGCATTTACTTCCACTTGCAGATTTTTATACTAGAGTAGTTTATGTTCTGCAGTTTGCAGATCCCACCTCAAGACTTATAAAGCCATTTAATTTCAAACTTAAGAGTATTTTTGACTGAAGGACCCTACTATGCCCACTTTTCACAGCTAAATACCTGAACGAAGTCTTCAATAAAAAGCATTAAGACCTGGTTCATGAATAGGAGGGAAGGCACAATACAGTCTGCCAAAGCAGTAAGTTAAGGAACTGACTAGGAACAGCAGAAAATGGTATTATCTACTCCGAAGACAACATGACTACAGACTAAAAATTGCTGCTGTTTGTTCATCTGAGTTATTTGTAGCAGGTTGCCAAGATATTTGGTACATCTGATGAGCAACTTCAATAAAGTAACAATTCACAAGAAAACCACTCTCCGCATTGAGTTGACATAATCTACTGACAATTCAATCATTCTTAAATGCTGAATTGCCACTATTCCATGTGAAATACTTTTTACCACTTAAAAATCTGCCATTGAATGTAACTGCTAGAAGCAAAACCTGTCTGTAATGTGTTGCTCCCAGAGGAGGAAGGGATGATGAGTGGCAGGGATTAACTGAAATGTACCTTGTTTTTAAAAGAGCAGTTCAGTTGAGAGCTGAAGAGCCCCAGTTATAACAAGTCCTTATGCTCTAGCACTGTGGCTTGGCCCGTGAAGCTACAAACAAGACACATCAGGTTCAAAGGCAGTGCTTAATTCTCAGAAGTCCTAGTAAATTTTAGCACTTTAAAAGAAAGCCTCAGTTATTTTAAATAAACCAAATATCTGTCCCTCCTCAGTGCTCCCATCCTATAATACTTCACAGTTACTTCTTACAGACATCAGTGAAGTGAAAGACAGTTCTGAACTACATCCCTCAGACATTATTCTCTAGTTACAAGCAAGCTATCAAGACATGCAAGCACAAAACTACATGAGCCAGATGATGTTTGACTTAGTCCTGCAGAAAGAGCTCAACTAGTACAACAGAACTAGCACAAAATCAACACTGCCTTCTGCAAATGCAGCATGTGATTGTTCTACCTGCACAGGAGAGATGGCATCCAAACTGCTCGCGCTGGGTGGGCGTCCTTTGGGCATGACTCCAGGTGGGGGCTGCCGAGCCTTGTTCATGACATTACTGCAGTTTGCTACCATGGTGAGGATCGTCTCTGACAGCTCCTGAGAAACACTCCTGGCACGTGGAAGCACAACAGTGAGCCATGTAACATTCACAAAAATAAGGCCCTTAACTTATCTGATTTTCCTTGAGAAACTGAGGCACATTTCACAAAAAGAAGCTGCAAAACACCAGGAAAATCTACGTTTTCTTATTAGAAAAACTTGCCTTGATCATCTCTCAAGAGAAACGGCTGTATTTAAATAGAAAGGTTTAAACTGTAGTTCTACAACAATCTCCAATAGACTATTCCTTTTTGATGACTGAAATACTCCTTTACAGTTACCCCAGCAAGTGAGGTCATACAGAAGGCTGGGATATGTACCCACGTGGCTCCAGCAAATTCTTGGAAGAGCCTTTGTCTGCTGTTGTCCACATTACAGGTTATACAACAGCTTGCCTCATTAATTAAAACACAGATAGTGATGCTGTGATCCCTTTTTCAAATCTGTCTCTCAAGGCTTCTTCCTGTACCCAAACTTCACCATTTAGGGTTATTCTCATTCTTAATTTCATTACACATTCTCTCTAAAAGATGAGATACATGGGCTATGTACACACAGACAAAAAAAGAAGAAGTAAATATCACCACCTGCTTCACTAAAACTCATCTGTTACAGACTGAAAGACGTGCTTCACACACTGGCACTAAACCCAAATAGAGACAGGAAATTTAACTATTCAAGGGAAACATAATCAAAAAACAGCAGAAAACTCAAACTTAGGCACAAAGTCATTGCACAACCCAGAGCAGTCAGTACCTCTTTCCAAAGTGTCCATGTCTGACTGCCAGGTTCCCAAACTGGAAGGAAAGCCAGCTCTGTTGCTGACTTACCTAACCACAGACATAACAACAGAACACTAACATTTTCCTTTTGGAAAAACCAGCCAATTATTTATGCTTTCCTGAACTTCAGTTATACCTTTTCGGTGAAGACAACTAAAGCTGATTCCTTCCTGTAATGGTGCAGCTATCCTAACACAGCTTTTTGTTCTGTTAACCTTATCTGAAGATTCCTCGTTTCAACTCAATTTTCACAAGCTTTTACTGCTCAACTCTTGGGATGAGGGGAAAAAGAACAAAGGAACCATTCTGGTGATTAAGGCAGGAGAATTGAAGATTAGCCTTCAGGTTTGGCAGGTGTCCTGTTACAGAACTAGTTAAGGGCTTCCAGCTATTCTCCAAAGCCAGTGATCCACTATGCAGTGTGGGGAAAATCCCACCCATGAGAGATGGGAATCTGGGGAGGTATCATGGGTGACCAGGTTTCTATACAGGGCAATGGACACATTAGTAACTGCTTCACAAGCTGGCTCCTTTACACTCTTTTAACATCCTCTTACTAGAGCCTTGTTTCAAAAGATTTCAAAACCAGTGGGCTTGTGGGCAATTTTTGCAAATGCAATCAGAAATCTACCTTCAAAAAGTCCCAAAGAGATTTCTTTTGCAGAAAGTGCAACCAGACCTGAAGACAGAGCTCCAAATTTGGAATACAGAAGACTCAGTATCTACAGTATGTATTTGCCCTCACCCCAATGCCACAGTCTCAGAAATCTCAACATTTAAACGTATGTATGATCAACTAAAATGCACCACAGGATTTTTTTCTGATGCAGGAGGCATTTCAAGACCATACAGCACTTCAGTTAGCTATGGAATGGGTCAGGGGAGTCTACAGTTCACACATGGTTACCAACCTCAGGCTTTTGCCTTCCTTTTTTGGGGGTTAAATTTGCAGTCTTTATGCTTAAATACTACAACATGCTTTTGCAAAACAAATTCCAACCTGCTTTAGGTAGATAATATGGCAGCCCAAAATGAGGACAAAGGCAGACTTACAATCTCCAAGTTGGATATTTATGGTGACTGGTTATAAGTTATTTGTGCTTTGGAGAGAACCACTAACGTATTGTCCCACCATCTAGGCAGAATAAAGGTTAACTTTTTTATCATGTCAAGAGACATACTGCTGTATCAAATTGCAAACATCACAGTATTTTTAGATAGCACAGAACTGGAGGTTTTCTAAAAAAAACCAAACAAACAAAAAAAACAAACCCAAAATATCCAACCAACCAAAAAACCCAACAAAACCAAAACCCACAAAAAACCCCAGTCTGCATTTCAGGCAAATGAAATTGGTGGGCTGAGAGCCAGGGACCAGAGTCTAGAGCAACAAAACTGTCACTGTAAGGGAAGTTCCAGCTTGCTGGAATCACACATTCATTTCTCTTCCTCTTTTTTCTCCCAAACACTTTCTTTCAAAGCAGCAACAAGCCTTTAATTCCTGAGGCACAGGTACACAGAAGCCTCTTCCTTGCTCAAGGCAAGGACTGAGAAGAAGTGACCATTCCCCACACTGACACAATTGGACCGTGCAGGACACAGCTGTGAGGAGAAGGCACTGCTACCCCTCTCAACTCACTGCAGCTCCACGAGGGAAGGACTTCTCAAAAGCAGCTTGTTAATAAATTACATGGTTGGTCAGCCTGTGGTGTCTGCAACCAAGCCTGACTTCATTGTAAAAACACTCAGTAATAGAAGGAACACTTATTCTTTTTGAAGACATGATGCCACAACTGCAGTGTTCACCAGTGATAAACAAGCTGCACCAAAAATAAGTCTCAGAACATGCAGGGACCTGGTGGCTAAAAAAAATGTCTCCCAGGTCACAAAACAGGACAAGAACCACTATAGCCTAATTAAAGAGCAGGCTTCTAAATCAACAGATTTAGGAAATGGCAGGCTTCAGCTAGTGAAGTGCAACCTCCCAAATGTATTTCATATTTACTGTGATTTTAACCTTCTAGTCTTTACAACGCCTGCTTCCATTTATGATTGAAACCTAAGCTAATCAAAGCAATTCCTTCATGAAAGAAATCCAAGCTTTTTCTTTCTAAAGCTCAAAGAGAATAACTAATGGAAAATGACTGCAAGTAGGTCACATTCTTGTATAAAAGGGAATAAAAGTAGCTATAAAAAGAAACCAAAGGCTGTGAGAATTGTGCCAGTAGAGAACTAGTGGCGTTTGGAATTAATGGAATAAATAAAACTCGGTAACACATTAAAATTCAGAACACAATGACATTAGATGCAATTCAAATCTACAGTTAACTATTAAACTCTAAAACAGATAATGCAGCATGTAAAATAAAGAATGTAAGTTAATTTGTGAACTACAATCTCAAAAGATGCACTTTGACTTGAAAATTAAGAGTTATCTCTTCAGACTAAAACATGTGCCAGACCATTTTATTTCAGAAACAGCATTGGAACTTCAGTTGCACAGGTTCCAGCAGAAAACAGGAGAATCCCTTCTCTAAAGTGTTACGAGTACCTCAAATTTCCTTTCAGTTCCAATACTCATTGTGAACAACTCTATGTTGGTACTAATTTCCTACTGTCTACATGAGAGCCATGAATCATCCTGGGTACCTCTAAATATGTTTCTTATCTCTTTCAGGACCACAATGGCTAAGCCAAAGGACACAGTCTAAACCTCAGATTAGGTAACACACACGTGGACATGCCAGCCACATTTGGTGCCGAAATGTAACAATGAAACAAGCCCCATCTCCAGTCACTCTGGCTCGTACATTGCACTACACTGCCTCTCATTACCTCTGAAATATTGCTGCAGTTCAACACCACTTTGATCTGACAGCATTAAGGAACAACACCACAAGTGTTTTGTTTTACAGTTTTCAGTCACATTTACTATGCGTATACATAGCATTTAAAGACTGATTTGTCCAACTTCAGTTTCCATCAGCCCTTCTGTATTCTATCCCTGCCTCTAGCAGTTCTCAAATCCAAAGCCTTTTCTTTTGACTTTAGCTAAACAATCTGATCTGCAAAAGATGTTCAGTATTTTCCATCTTTGACTACTTTGAGTCTCTCCCAAAGACAACAGAAGTTACGTGTCTAGTTTCAGTCTCACTACAGTGAGGCTCATTACTATTGCTGACTACAGTCACTACTCTCCACTTTCTTACTACACATAAGGACAGCACGAGTCCTTAGTGCCAAAGCAGTTACCACAAGAAACATCTGGTTAACACAATCAAAAATCCATTATATAGCCATTGTTTTCCAAGCTGCTGTCCCATTCTGTAACCATGGCCTGGACTCCTTTGTCTGAATTACAGCCCTATATCTATCTAGTCACTGACAACTGATTATCTAACCAGACAGCCTCCAGTCACCAAAATCAGCTCACCTGTTTGATTATAAAGACAATACACAAGCTCTTGTGATCTAACCTACAACAGAAGTTTCAATGCAAAATTAGATGTACTACTGCACCTCTCCCTGCTAGTTTATACACTCTCACTAACCCCATTCTCCACATGAAATTCCAAACCAGCTATGACCATGTGCCAGAAAGCGAGGTGCAAACAGATTATACTTTCAGCATAAGCAATATAATTCTTACCCAGCACAAGCTTGCAGACAGGCCAACATAGTTGCCAAGGTTTCTGGAGGAAGCTGAGCACTTTTGGGCTGATCCTTCTCGGGAGCAAGGCCACCCAGGATAGATGGACATCTTCTCTTTAAGAAAGTCATACAGGCCTGGATGAAAGGTTCCTGAGGAAAAAAATGTTATCTTAATCTCCCACACCACATCCAAGACACTATTTCAAACTTGGCAATTGCACCATGGAAAGAATTGTACTAAGCTACTGTAGTTCAGTGAAAAAGTTGAACTATCAAACCATGGACACTTTTAACAACTTTAAAGCTACTAATTGTTAAAGTGACTTAAGTTAGTCACTGACAAGAGTGCAAAAATAAAGAGAAAAATCCTGCTTTACCCCATGCTCCCGAATTTTATCTGTGAGCCATTTGTCAAGTTTGAGGTATTCCCGTCGAGAGGCAAGTGCAGCAAGGTCAATAACAAAGGCAAATGGAGTACCATTTAGCAGCATTGACAAGGCCTAAAGAAAGAAAATCAGAAGACTACTAGTGAAGACACACAGATACCCTTTCTCTTTTCTTTCTTTCTAGTTCCCACACATGTTTTAGTAAAGAAGTCTTATTATGACATGCTGCTATGCTTTCTTTGTCAACAAAGATTGGTACTATCAACTTCACTTATAGCTCGCTTGTGAGACAAATCAAGAGCTCTGATTTGAAATCATGACTTCACCTTCTTTGAAGTGACCTTGTGCTGACAGTTTTAAATTCCTCTGTGATATGAAAAACCACCAGCAAGTGGTCAAGAGCTACCAAATTGATATTGCTACAAAGTTAAGCAGAAGAACCTAGCATTTTCCTGCAAACCGACCTCAACTGCTTCAGATACTTGGAATATATCTGCTCCAAGAGGTCATCTCTGAACACTGTAACTGCTACAACAAAATTGACTTCAAGCAGCAGCTGGTGCTCTTGCACTTTGAGACACCTGATTGTTTTGCATCTAACTTTAGGAAGCAATAAAGGCCTCAAAGAAGTTAGGCACAACATCCAGTCTTTTGTCAATGTATAAAATCTAAGAAATAGTAGCATTCTCAAGAAATCCCCATCCCATTATGTTTAGCAGAGCCACGTTCACACAAACATCTGGTATTTTCTACAGTCTCATTTCAAAAATATTCAAGGTTAAAACAGTCAAAGCTCTTCCTGGATTCACACTACATTCACACAGCAAGCAGTTCTGCTGTGCTGCCTCCCAAGGTACTTGTCAGCTAAGCCAGGATAACCAACCCCACTGCAAATACCAAGTAAAATGTCTTGGGCTCACAACAGGAAAGGCTGGAAGCATCTGTAGTCAGATACCACAACTCAGCTGAAGAGTACTTTTAAGTCACATGAATGTATGATTTTTTTTTAAGATGAAGGACAGCAGCCACAAATGAATTCATACATGCCTAAACAATGTAATTCGTACTAAATTAGTCTAAGTGAAGCTTAGCTTTTGTTAAAAGACAAGCAAGTCTGCATAAGACACCAGACAAAAAATAATGGCAGTATTTTGCAAAACTCACCTTCAAGTCTTGCGCCACATCAAGAATACGTGACAATTTTGCCTGGTCATACTGCTCCCCTCTCATGTACCATTCTGCCATGGCATGCATGATAAGCTGACGAATTGAAGGAGATTGACCCTGAGGAGATTTAAATTAGGATTGTACTTAATGATTCTAGGAACAGGATCAATTATATGAACGTTCAACAGGGTATTTCACAACTAAAAAGCTTAACACACAAAATATTTACTTTTTAGCTTCAGAATTTGCTTCTGATTTGAGCTCTTTCTATGCAAAAATAAACTATCCATAAGCTACAAGTAAAGGATAAAGTAAAGCTGACTGCAAATGGTAGATACATACATCCCCACCTCTCTACTACCACTGTCCAGGATCAATTCCTCTCTATCATAGGCAAATTGCTTTTAGGCTACACAAATATTTACAAAATGTCATGCCTGACATGATGTCCTGAAGTGAAAATTCAGTACCATAACTTAAAAAGGAAAACATAGTACCTAGATCTTTGCTCATACAGGAGCAATTTCAAAACACAACACAATTAAGATTTTTATGACAGCAAGGGTATTGTTTAAAGCAAAAGTGTTATGGAATGGCACCATATTCCACAACAATTATAATTCAGTGCCCTGATCTGAGACCTGCGGAAAAATTGCCTCTTCTGCCATTTCAAGGCCTTGTGCAAAAACCACTTCACATCTGTTCTATCCCTCATCCTTCAGTTTAAAGACTTCCATCAGGAAAATATAAAACATTCATAGTACGACCTCAGAGGTCAAGCTTCTTGCCATTAACTCTGCTCTGGATAAACAGGGAAACATGTTTGCTAATGCAGATTCTCTCTGACCCCAGAGACTTCCTCTGCTTTAAATTTCGTATGACTTCTCTTTTTCTAACTACCAGTGCACACAATGATGAAGGCCACACCAAATAAAACATCCTTTAGAAGTATGGGATTTGCATACACAGCTACCATATCTCGACATGGAAGCTCTCCTTGAAAAAGATCAGCAGCCAGTCCCAAGTTTTCTGAAAACACCCAGTGCAGGTAGATTCTTTATGTCTAGAATAGCCTTCATCTTCTTGGCAAGTACAAAAGAGATTATTTTGGTTTAAACCTTCTCACCTCTTACTACTTCAAGCTTTTACACATTAAATGTGTGAGGTTGATAGTTGAGGGAGTGGGGTAGGTGATGCTGTTGTAAGGTTTTTGGGGATTTCTTTTGGGTTGTTTGATTTTGCATTTTTTTTCCTTTTTCTTAAAATAAAACTGTGGTCAACTTTGTTTAAAGCTAAAGGTTTAAAAAGTCAAACTTAACCTGGGTCTCTGTACTTTTCCAGGAATATTTTCTCCGTGAATATTATTGAAAACCAAACCATAACAGTTTGCTTCAAGTCAGGGAAGACACATCCCATTACTTTGCATATACCACGGAACATTTACCTCTTGGGTTTTAAACTGACCAGTTCATAAACCAGTACAAACATTGCTGTAACTGTTAGACCATTTAACAAGCTTTCAAGTTACAGGAACAAATTACAGTGAAAATACTTACCTGTCCATGCCATGCATAGTGCAAAATGATGGCTGAGTTGGGATGGTTGCCAAGGAAAATTGGCATGAGCGTGGAGATGAGTTCATGGCGCAAGGTATGCCAGGATGTATTGATCTGCAATAAGGCCAATACCAGCATATCTGGGCAATGCTTGATAGGAAAACTGAAGAGCTGCTTAACCTGTTCATACTGCCCCACTTCTGCCAATCGTAACAGAGACTCAATCAAATCCAGGCTCTTCCTAACAAAAGAGAAGAAAAAACAAATAGAAAACCCCACAAAGTTACCAAGCAGCAAGTTTGTAGGCTCCTGGATTCAAGTATTTAATGGCAGCAACTGTAAGGACATATAAAGCAACACCCACTGCAACCTTACACTGCAGCTCTTATGTACAACTAAGCCTGCAAGAAACAAAAAAAATAACTCAAGCTCTTAAGAGTTACTAATTATGTTAGGGAGGAGAGAGAACTGAAAGCTGATGTTGAAAAAATTCAGCTTGAGGTGGGTCACTTGGATAATTCAACTTGAAACATACTTCCAGAAATGGAATGCACTTTTTAAAACACCTCAAAGTCCCCACTTATGAAAGTTAGTGAAGATACTCTACTTGTTTTGCCTGCTTTACAGACAAGTGATCATTGCCAATTTACTTGTATTCCTCATCCTTCAATTCCCTATTCTGGGCTGTATAATTGAAAAAGAAGCAAGTATCTGTACTGAAATAAGCTACATGGCTGTATCAAAAAAGGGGTGCAAAGGTCAGCTCGGAAAGTCAGCTTTATGCAATAACTCACCAATAGCCACATACACTTACAAATTAAATTTTAGGACTTTTCATACAAGTAGAGCAAGTTTCTCTAATATCATCCTAGGAAAGACAGATTTAAGTTTCAAACTACCTTCTCTATCCCCTCCATTCAGCTTGCAGGATATGCCAAAACACATCAGCAGAAACTCTCCAAACAAGCCGAAGACTCCAAGAAAAGCAAGGAATTATGGAAGTGCACAGGAAGTCCTGATACTGTGAATAGTTTCACCAATGAAACATGTCACAAATTCTAATGGCAAACCTACTGGTATGTACACAGCTACAATAAATCTGGCTACATGAATATACACCTTTGACCAGACAAGTAATTTTACCCTATGTATGAAAAGCAGTTGAGAGCAGGTTTATTACCATGTAGCAATTTCTCGATTGTCATCCTCTGGTGGTGCTTTCAGGATGTCTGTGGCAACAGTATGGCAAGGGTAGTCAGCAAAACAGAAAATGTCTGGGTTTATGAGGGAATGTTGGATGAAGGAGAGCTGGAATAAAAAAAAATGTCAGAAGTAGTTTAGATATCAGAGTTTCAGGTTTCTTGCACTTTATCAAGTGCCACATTTGAGAATTACACAATCAACTAAGCAGCAGGTATGAGCCAAGCTTCACTGTGTGTTTTATGCAAGACTGAACCTCACACTTCTAGAATTCAAGAGTGATGGGTACAGATGTGCTGAGGGTAGTTGTTTGCATGAAGCTGTGGCCTTTTTGTGTAACCAAGTAAGCACCCCAGAACTCTGCTGGGGCCAAAAGTAGGGTCACAGTGCCCAGCAAGTGACCATGTCCCAGACAATGCAGTCAATCACACACTGTACTTCTGCAACACACCTGAGGCTTGTGCCTTACAGGCCAAGGTCTCAAATGAGGATTATCTAAACATTCACGCTAATCTCCATTTATCATTCAAGAAATTCAGGAACTTTGAAAATATTCTACAGTTAGAGCAAAAATGCTGGTAAACATACCTGACCCTCTGCATGCTTCCAAGGTCTGTATATGGCATTAACTGGAAAAACCTCCATGCCTAGCCCTCTCTGGATGCCAAAAACTACAATATTCAGGCCCTTGCTATCACGAATCTGAAATCCTGGATGATCCAATTCATATGTTACTACTTTGAAGTCCAGGGTAGGGTTCTGCAACCAGACAAACAAGGGTTGTGAGCATTGCACATTACCATCTTCAGTACTGTCTTGAAAGAACCCCTCTTCACCAGTATTGTACCCAGCTTAACATCCACCCAACTTTTAGTTGAAAGCAAGGGTTTTGTTTTAAAAAGTGATGTATTTATGTAGTTGTGACAATTCAATGCAAGTTAAATGTTTTAAATTACCCTGTGAGATTGCACTTCCCCAGCACTACAGTAGCTGTCTCTCCTTCCAAACATTCAATTAACAATTCTTTTAAAACCCCAAACATACAGCTCCTCTCTTAGCATACGAACTTATTCCTTTCCCAGGCATCTACTTTTCCTAGGCATCTAATAATTTATCTCTGATAAAAGGCAGAAGGGTCTGATCTGCTGGCAAGCAGAACTTGCTCCTCCTTTTGCAAAACGTAAACTCCAAGATCTTATGAAGATCACTGTATTTTCAGGAATAGTGTAAAACAATATTGATGAGGGAGCTCGAGGTAACTGCGGCCATTATGGAATACAAACCACTCATTTCAGAGACAGGTGAGCACCAGAGACAAAGCTATTTTATGGCCCAAGGTTTAGAAAAACACAACAGTGACTTCTGCATACATTAGAGGGAACATACAGAAAAAATCCCATATAAGGCAAGCAAAGGAAACGGTACTCATGTTTAACTGAGTTCATTACAAAAATCGCTGCTTATAAAGTGGTGGGAAAACTTTTCTATTTCTATAGTGTTATCATACCTAAGAAGCACTAAAGAAGAGTTTTGGAACGAGTAGCTACAAAAATACTTTCATTTTCATCACTAATGCCTAAAGTAAGAAGTTTTCCAAAACCAGGTGTCTGATGCACAAAACTTTCCACGGTCAGAAATACATTGAAACATGAAAACCCTCAGAGAACACATGCTGGAATACATGGGAGCACTGTGGAATGAATCTCAAAATGCACCCAAGTTAATCATTCAAGTAGCTTCCATTTCCCAGAATTCCTCAAAATTTTCTTGTTCATGAGGGAAAAAACTCCCAGTATTTAAGTACAGTTATATTAGAGAGATTCAAAGCTATTCAGGCTGTTGTGGAGCTTAAAAAGGTTTATAATCATACTGAGATATGCCCTGCTTTATCCACATAAAAGACAAAGATGCTCACAAGACTTACCAGCTCTTTAAGAACATCAATCAAGACCTCCACATTCCAGGTATGGGCTTGGCTTCCATCACTCTTATCTTTTCCATCACTCCAAATCCCACTGCCAGGAGCCGAAATAGACTGCAAGTCAAATACACTGAATCAAACACTAGTAAAAAATAAAGCAGTCTCAACACCCACTGGCTACAGAACTCCCTACACTAGAAAGGTATAAACAGAAGTACAGAATAGTAATGACATAAGTTTAACACTTTGAGAATATTTCATTCATGAAAGTATTATAGACATTCACGAACAGTCAGAAGTACAAGTACTGAATAATACAAGCAATTGTTAAATTCATCCTAGAGACAGCATTTTAACTCCTTCTGCTGAAATGTAACCCCCAGCACACAAGGCCACTCACTTGTAACGGAATACCGTCCGTCAATCCCGAATGAGTTCGAGCCATCATCCCCAAAACCCTGGCAACCTGGGCAGCCGTGACTTCCCGAACACCAAACTGCATGATTATGTTGCGACATTCTTCCACACTAAGATGCAACAAAACGGAGATCTTACAGGAAAGCAGGGCTCACTGTAGCACAACTAAGACTTCAGTCAAGTAAGTCAAATATCCAACATAAAACTCCAGGACAATCAAGAAGAAAAATTCAGTAGACAATCTGTGCAATTATTTCCATGAAATACACTGTGCCATGTTTCCAGTTCAAAGCCAGGTGTACTGAAGTGACAGGGATGTCACAGAAATGTTTCACAGACTATGCTCTGTCAAAGCAAAAGCACAGGGTAGGTTTAGCACTTTTCTTGGTTAAAAGCACTTCCACTATCGACCTGTGATACAGAGCTTCAAAGACTTAAGTTTTCTGCTACCTAAAAGTGAAAGAAAGGCTTTGAGAATGCACATTTCAAAATGCTGATGTGCACTATTCAAAGGTAAGATGTGAATGTTTGCCCTTCAGCCTGATACAAACCATGGCACCCTGAGCAGAGGGCACCAGCAAAAAACCTCCCAGGAGACAAGAGAGAAAACAAAGAGCAGATGCCTGAGTTTCAACTTCAGAACTGAAGGCTTTTTTTGCAATTTTTTTTCCATTTTTGTGAACACTGCATAACTAGGCCAGGAAGATTTATATAAAGGATGAGTATATAAACTGTTTTATTAACAACCATGTGTTAACAACACAAATAATTCAGTATCTTTCAACACATGGTGTTTTTACTTCTTGGTTTAAACAGAAACTCATGTTAATACCTTTGAAATGTCATCACCTCCCCAAAGTAATCAATAGTCTCACTCATGAAATACATAATTATTTAATTCTACCTAATGCTTCTTACAAAGAAGCACGTTAACTTCATTCTGAGGGCTAAGTTTTGCAAGAGCAAACTTCTTCCAACAGTCTAGTGGGATTTAGCTGGAATTTATGTCTACCCAGACACTTTCATTTTCACTTAGAAAAGGGTGATAATCAAATTCTTATGAAACCTTCACAAGCAATCTTTTTATGCAGCACTTCTTACCATGACAAAATTCTACAGACTGTCCACAGGCATGCAATACACATTAGAAGAAAGCAAAATACAACCAGAATTCAAATAAATGACCTCATAATACTTGATAAGACTGTATTGATTTTAGTAGATAAAGTGTTCTTTGCCTTTTACCTCAAGAAACAAGAAAGAAAACCACCACCACCCAAAATTACAAGCTTAAAAATTACATTTTTCTACAAACCTTGCACAAAAGCCATAGCCAACTTCTTGCATGAAATCTGCCAGAGAACTCTCCATCATGGTTTTGGCTATCCCTCCAGAATCAGGCAGGATCCTGTCCATTAGAATGTCCCGTTTTTCAGGGTATAGAAGTGGTGCAAGCACCACGGGGCAACGCTCCTGGGGAAAATCTAAAGGTAAGAGTAACAAAGCGTCAGGACACCCAGAATACCATTTGCATGTGAAAGACTATTCAAAATTACTCTATTGCTGTGCTAGAGTTGGCCTACTGCCGCAGAAATCAAGAGAGCACTGATGCAGCATCCCTCCATCACATTCTCAGTTCTCTACTGGCACTGGGATATTCCTAGAGAAGAAGAATGTAGACTAAACTAGGGTCATGCAGGTTCACTGCAGCTCTGCAGCTGCCCAAAAGGCCAGCAGCTGTGCTGGTGTAAGCTTAGAACTAGACTGTCACTAACAGCAGTCATCCAAAAAAAGGATACAATACAGCAGTCCAGCAAAAGCCACTCCTCCAACTCAGGAAATATTAGGAAACAAAGGATCTGATACTGAGTCTAAGAAATATAGCAAAACTAAGCAAGGTACTTGGGCATAGAAAGAGTAAATACTCATTTTTTCCCTCCTGGGAAGCAAAGTTTGAGAGAGATGAGTAATGAGGAGGAACAGATCTGTGAACCAGAAATTTGCTCACAGTGAAGAGCAGCAAAGACACCTTGTGGGTGGGCCTTCCTGAGACAGCATTGTTGACATATAACATCTCCATACCCTCCAGGGCCATTCAGAGAAGAGTTCCCAATAACCCAAAGCAAAGTGTCAGGAATTATACAAGCTAATGCACTAATCTTTAATAAAATACACATGAACTAAAAAGTTTTATTTAAAAAATTAGAACAAATATTTTGCCTTTGTATGAACAGTAGTTTCCTCTATGTCTGTGCAG
Organism: Toxostoma redivivum; assembly: GCA_013397375.1. NCBI lineage: Eukaryota > Metazoa > Chordata > Aves > Passeriformes > Mimidae > Toxostoma > Toxostoma redivivum. Next base: position 343,475 of record VXBI01009005.1, read on the forward strand.
AACTAAGGAGTGGGTTAAATTCAATTATCTTGAGCCCAAATCCTCCCTAATATGGTAAGTTTACAGCAAACATTGGTTTTGCAAAGGAACAGACTGCAATGGCAGCTTTCAGGAAATGAACCAGAGTTTAAGTCAGAAGCTCCTCCCTCACTGTGCTACTGTTTCCTCACGGATCTGCATCTAATATAATAAAACAATGCTTAAAATGCACCTGTTTGAAATGGCAATTCATGTTCCTTACTCGGTAAGGGGATTTTCAACTACAGTGCACTGAGCTGCTTTAGTTAAATCCATAAATACCATGGTATACAAGCAAATACAGACTTGAATATCCCTTACTCAATGTTTATTTATCAAAACTTTTCAAGAACATGAGACCACATTACTGCTCATTGAAAACAAAGGTGTACATTAGGACCCAATACCAGAACAGTGGTACTTTTCTGTCAGTTTAGAACTATGAAAATGTACCGAGTTCTAAGTCAGCAAGCTCCCCACCGCTTCAGCACTCTGCACAGACAGCAAGTCATGAAAATCCATCTTGAAGTCTGCATCTGGTCAGGCTTCCCGAACAGCACCACTTACCTCTACGTAATGTTTTGAGGAAAGCGTCAATCTGTTCCTGGCCTACCCCAAAGGCTCCCTTCTGCCCAAAGAGGAGATGGGAGAGGAGAAGGTGCAGGACTTCTATTGCAATATCTTGGAAGCCACCTTCTTGATTTCCACTGACGTCCGCGTCAATGTAAGAGCGCAAAAGATCCGGGAGTTTCTGTTTGATAAACTGGGCAGCTTTTGGAAACAGAAGAGGTTAGAGTCAAAACCTGGGATTCTGTTTAATATGAGATTCATTTAGCTAGCTACCATTCCTTTAGTTTGTTTACCACAAGCCACAACAGCTCAGATTTAAACAGAAATCTTGAACCTCAGAACTCAAATATTAATAGACAACTGCAAGTTAAGGTATCACAATACTCCAGCTTGATTCATTATCAAGCAAGTCATTAATTAAACGGTCCTTCAACAAAATTACCGTTACCTATTGCCCCTCCCAATGGCACCACTAATTGCAAGGTCAGGTCAGGCAGGCATCCATCTACCCATCTAGAAAGCACACTGCTGCAAAAGGCTGCCCCTCCTGCAGCACTTTAGAAAACTTACCAAAACCTCGCAGATCTGAGCTGAAAGAGTTCAGTAAAGCCAGACCAAAGATTACCTGCAAACAAAAACAAACATCATAGTAAGGAGACCTCATCCTTTCTAACTAGCTATTTGAAAAAAAAGAAAAAAAACTTTTTAAATAAGTGTTCACCTACCTCTTGAACTTTACTTAATTTGATGACTTTACTCAATTGGGCAAATAAATGGGGTGAAGGCTTTAGACTCTGAAACAGGTAAAAATAATAACATGAAAGCTGTTTTGGAATTATTCTCATTTGCAATATGTCAGACTATCTAGAATCTATTTGCAAGCTTAGAATATTAGTAAGTATTCTGCTGTGAGTTAACACAAAGCTTCTATGGCTTCTAAACCATTTTCTATAGCTTTCTAAACCACCTTCCAACTACTTTTGGATACATCTCATCTAAAAGCTTCTTCCATATATCCCACTATTAGACCACTATCATGGCTTTCATATTGAAAGAAACAGAAGCACTGCTGATTTGTTTTGGTTCTGGTGCCATAAACAAACATGAAGTACCAACATTAGATAAAGCATTAAAATTAAGTTTGCAGTCATTCTGAGTGATTGACTAACTTAGTTTAACAAAAAAAATCCCCACACCAACCAGGCAAGCTCAGTTTTGGAAAATTTCACTACAAGGGAACACAAGGGAAAACCAGCTGGTTTCCTAGAGACCAATTCAGTACAGTTTCTGACACTGGGATCCCATTCAAGAAGCATACAAACCTTCTGATAGTGCAAGGGATTGTCAATGGCGTACGACAGCGTCGAGATAAAGTTTGGTTTTGTAATCAGCGACGCACACTCCTGGATCAGAAATTGAGTCTGAAAAGGACAAGATAACTTGAAGTCTCACAGTTTCATAACAGGACAATAAAAATAAACTACTGTGAAATGTGTACGGAAAAATTAAAAGATAGGTACTTATGTAAGTGCCCAAATTCTCTCTAACATCAACTAGCTTCTTTTCTTGTTTGCTTTGCTTTTAAGACTGACAAAATGATGAAACATTCTCCATCATATGTGCAATATTTCACTTTCTGTAAACACTCTCACACATTGCAATAAATAACGCAGGAGTATTCGATTCATAGTAAGAAGTTAAAATTCTACAGCAAAATTACTAAAGGATGGTAACAGTCCTGTAAATAGACACAGCACCAGAAATGTCAGTTGCTGGATTCGGATAAACTCTTAGAATACACAGAAAGGCTTTCAAAGCAGAGCACTGCATGTAAAAGGAGTATTTGTACTGATGCAACCTGTTTTTTTCCAGATCAAGAGATTGTAAGCCAGATATCAACAATTACCTTCTGATTTGAGGATTAGCAAAAAGTGCTTGCAGTTGAAAGGCCATATAACCAGAAAAGAAGTTTCTTCGAAGCTACTGCTTCTAACCTGCCTTTGTGCTTGATCTGCATGAAATCCCACCACGGATTTTTAAAAATCAAAACTAATAAACAGATGCATTGGTGCAAACTGTACCTGATGAAAATCTTTGCCACTGCTTTTACCATCGCCACTGAAATCCACGTGCGAGAATAGACAGCGTAGTAAATGCCTGTCTGCCTCGGGACCGTGCCTATTCACAATCTGGAAAAAAGTATCAAAAAAACAGCTTGGTAGTCAACAGTCATAACAGAACAAGATCTGGATCCAGTACCATGGATACAGCAGTACTGCTAGTAGTTAAGTCATCTACAGTTTCAACAAAACTGCTATAAAAGTTCCTTTAAATCAGTAACCTAGAAACCATATCATTAACCGTATTTGCAAATAAGAAGTATAAACAAAGAGAACCTAGACATTGACACAGAAGCCACGCATTTCAGGGGTGATATTCCTATAAAGCTAAGTAAAAAGGGGTTTTCAAGTCACTGTCAGGATTCTGCCACCAAAGCAGCCCAGAATCCACACAGTCCACGGCCCCACTTTTCCCCATTTTTTCCCACAGCTGCAGTGCCTAACTCTGCAAGAACACAGCCTCAGGACAGCACCTGTGCAATGGATGATCTGCATTTGCTGACTTACAACACCTATTACTCATTACTAAATCTTAACGATGTGACATTTTTGTTTGCATCCCCTACCATTTACCTTAAGTTTAACTCTTGGCTACAGAGCAGCTCATCAGCTTGGTGTCTGAAATAGCTCCAGACTGTTTCAGAACTTGCCCCTTTCTTTACACTCCAACCAAGCAGACAGCATTACTTGTTTTTAATAGAATCCATATTGTCAGAAATGTGAAGCCAATCAACAGCAGCTTGCCCCTTTGGCCAAACAGTAGAAGCTAATAACAAATCCAACCTCCATCTACTGGCAACATTTTTCCCACTGTTTCCCCTTTTCTAGCTGCAGGAGGTACACAAATGTGCCAGTACAAACCTGCAGTTCTGCCTCTGCTCTGACTGCCTCCACCAAGCCCACTGCTTCACCCATCATGAATATCCTTGTTTGCCAGTAGTTTCTTAGTGCAAAGAGACAAACAGGGTTGCTTTAGGCTCTGTCTGCTCGGGCTCTGATGTTTGACTGTTTTCATCTCAATTTTTCTACTGTTATGTGACACTATGCTTCCCTTTCCCTCAGAGCCTGCTGATTCCAGTGGCTGCCAAGTTTTGTTCTGCAGGAAAGAAACTTCCAAGTCAAATCTAGCTCTGCTTCTTGACCTGAGGCTATAATATACATGCCTGTGGTATGTCAGTCCAGAGTAAACAGCCCAGCTATGGCAACAGCTGGGCCTTTGAAGGCAGTCATACCCCAGGATCAAGAAGATGCTCAGATTGGTGCAAAAGGCAGCAAAACTGAATTGACAGCAAATTCTACTACCTAACTCAGGCTTCAGAAAACAGGCAGTTTGTTTAGGCAATCCCAATCAAATACAAAGATTTGGATGTGGTAACAAGACTGACATAAAGCTGGATCAATTTCCTAAGGAACTGCCTGGTACTGTCACCAAGGTGAATTCATCAAAGTAAACAGATGCCAAAGAAAACTGTACAAACTAAAATCATCCACACAACCAGCCTACATCAGAAGTAGATTGCTTCCTTGCACTGAGGTATCTTCCAAAGGACAATAATTTGAAAACTTAACATACAGGAAAGAAGGGAAGAAAAGGCTAAAAGTGCAGTGTATCATATTTCAATTCTGACTACATTCACAAAAAAGCTCTTCCAGGAAACAGGGAATGAGAACTGCCAGTTTTTCTAAAGAAAGAGCTGAAAAAAAAACCTTTGTATTTGCAGTCTTGATACACATTTACATGGCAGTGTATCCAATCATAAAATCAGATCAAAAATACTATTTTTTTACTGCAGTGGTAGCCAAGCACTGACAGGGGCTGCCCAGAAAGGTTGTGGCATCTCCATTCATGTTGGTACCCAAAATCTGCCAATATTCCTGGGCAACCCACTCTAAGTGACCGAGCAGGAGGTTGGACTAGATGACCTCCACAGGCCCCTTCCAACCTCAACCAGTCTGTGATTTAGGATAAAGCTTGAGCCACATCTATTTGGATTTATCAGGTAATGTGTTTGGGCAAAAACAGCATTAGACAAAAAATAACTCTGTTTTCCTAGATTCAAAAAGTTTCACTTTTCTAGATAAACTCATCCACAAAGCCCTTTCCCTCGAACCAGACAGGCTCTCCTTACCACTTCAGGAGAAGGAGACCACAAAAACTCACTTCAGAGGAAGCCATGGTTTAGAATTTGTGTCTGACAAATGCATAAAGTATTTTTCAGTTTTTAAACATATATTATTTTTAAAGCATTACCTATATTAAATGACTACTGATAGAATATTTAAAAAGATTAGTTCCTCAAGCTTTGCCACTGTTACACTTGACTGATGTATCTAAATATAAATGTCATTTTGGTCAGCTGAGACAGGAACAACTCCAAGTATGAATTTCCACAACTCTACATGTTTAGATGTAAACTTTGTAAAATTGGGTGAATTACGCCAAAAATGTACCCCAAGCAGTGTACCATGAGACAGAGTTACAGCACACATATTCTCTTAAACTAAAGGAACATTTTAACAGCAACCACAAAAGTAAAGCAATACCAGGAAAATAAAAAGATGACAAGGGATGAAGATTTTAGGAATTTAGCCTTGAAATTCTAGATCTGCTTTATAACCACACACAATCCAGCCATTTCCACAGACCAGGTCACAGTCTCTCACCCCTCTCAAAACTGTGAGAGGCTAAGAGCCCTGGCTGACGGGTAAGGAACAATCTATCTCTGGTTTAGAGAGCTGTGCTCCAAGTGAATGGCAGATTACCCATATCTTCAACCAAATCAAGTCATGCTTCAGTCACACCTTGCTACAAAAAACATCTGTTGAAACTAACAGTGATCAAAAGGACAGCCTGATCCCAAATGAGCCCCTGGAGTACTGAACTTACAAAAACATTAGAAAGTTACAACAGTTATAAGAGACCTATTCCATCTTACATTTAAAGAAGCCAGTACAGCTGAAATCACTCTTCTCTCACCTCAAGATAAGCAATGAATGCACTTTTAAAGACATCAAATGTTACAGAAACTCACTGCTTAAGCCCTCTGGCCTTCTAATCTGATTCAAATCGCTGCAGGATTGCACTGCTGCAGGAAAAAAACTCAACATTAAGTGGCCCAGCTGTCTGCTGGGAACTGAACTAAACCAGTTTCTAAAACTAGCTCAGTAGCATTCACTTCCTCCTAAGCACTCCTCTGCAGATAATGCTGTTCAGTCCACCCTGCAAGTCAGAGCTATTTTTAAAAAGGTCAGTTAAAACAGAATTCTTGCCCAGATCACAAATATTTGGGTCTCAAGACGCAGTTATTCTGCCTGCTTTCTGAAAACCCAGGGCCAAGTCAGTCAGCTTGGCTTCATGACCAAGCCATGAGTCACCAAATGAAAAGAGAAAAAAAAAAAAACTTCCATCAAGGGAGGAGAGAGCATTCAGAGGTACATTACAACATACTCAGGCTTTCAGTGCAACAGCTCTGAACACTGAATGAATACGTTTTCCTCCCCTTCCCAATCAGTGCTCTATTGAATGCCCAAAAGTGGAAAGATTTAACCTGGAGAAGCTAGGAAAGGTTTTCATATCACCCTTCAGGAGCAGGAGTTAATCCTGATATTCAACTACAAAGTTAATACTGGTCTCAGCTCTGAGCTGTATTCCATGACTTGGCAGATGAACCAGCAGGAGTATCAGACACACCCTGCAATTCCCAACACCACAGAAAACAGCAAACAGTAACATACAAGAGCACCACAGAGTACAAATACAAACAAGAAGAGAAACTCCAGTTCTCTTTTCAAAATTTATTCTGTAGCGCTGTATCACTTTACTTACGTGCTGTATTTCCTGCTGGCTGGCTCGGTAGTTTTTCTTGGTTAAATTGTCCACCAGGTAGCTGATTTGAGACAAGGCCAGCGAGAGCGAGTCAAGATTCATTGCTGGTTGGGGCGGAAGCAGGCGGCCGAGCCCGGCGCAAAATCACCATTATTCCCCTTTAGTCACCTCAGAGACAGGTCAATTTTTTTTCCCCCAATGAGCCTGTATCTGTTTCTGTGTTACTTGCTTCAGCTCTTCTTTCTCAGTTGTCTTCGTCTGTTCTGAAACATGGCACCTGGAAAACAGTATTAAATTAGATTTAAGTTCTGTAACAATATCACATAACTCTTCACAAGTAAAACAAAGTAGTACTAAGTTTTCACAACACAAGCTCAGTTATTTTTACACTACTTGACCACTTTTATTTCTGCATTTTGCAGTCTGAAAGAGCCAGCAAACAGCTCAGTCAGAAGAATGATTTTCAGCACCACGAGAAAGAAGAAAATGAGATGAATAATGAATTAGATACCACACAACAACAATCAGAAGTCAGAATCATTCAAAGCATCAATCATAAATTAATATAAAAAACACACTTTTACGATCTCTGTATATTTTGCTCAGTACATCCTGGCAATACTGCCTCAACCCTGTACACCAAAACAAGCAATTGTGAATGAGCAACACACAAAGAACTGCAATAAACTAACCTTAACATTTGGCTTATACTGAAACAGCTTTCCAGTGAGCTACAACAGCAGAGCTTGCCAGCTTAATAAATTTCTATGACAACATAAAACTTGGCACTTGACATCTCATCTGTTAAATTACAGATTGCCAGTGTGACAAAATTGCATCCCAAAGCAAGTCCTGCATATCCAACAGTGTGGGGAGCCTCAAACGAAGCCTCAAGCTGCTCTGAGAAGCACCACTATGCATTTTCAGAGGTAGAATCAAGCTAGAGAGTCACTGCTTGGAAGCTCTACCTGATCAAAACACAAAGGTCACTGGGCTTCATGCCAAGAGTCTATCTTCAGACTCTTTTTCAGAACAAAAACTATAGGCTTTGCTGTCTTGGCTCCATGGTGAAAACCACCAGCACAGGATTCCTGCCTCATCATGGAAATGGATGGCTCGGGTGATGTGTTCGCCTGGCACGCGGAACTGGGGTCAAACCCGTCCAGGTCCAGGGAGCATTCCTGCAGCAGCACAGCTCAGCATGCCAGGCCTCCTTCTGCCAGCACCCAACAGCAGCAGCACACAGGAAGCTGAACAGGCTGTGCTGGGTACAAACAGAACTCTTCTTCCCATCTCCCTTCATACAAAGGTTTTCACTTGCTTATACTTGGAACCATACCTTATTTAACATCTTCAAAACATCAAGAGCAACAAATGCTATCAGAGGCAATGAAGACCATTCGGCTCTTTGAAAAAGCTTATTATATTACACAAATATACGGGTAAATTATTTATTAGAAAAGTCAAATCAACTGACTTCCAGACTTTCCTTAGAAGACCGCAGAAAAACCTGACTACTCAATGAAGATACGCACAATCCTTCTTATGCAATAAAACTTACATCTCAGGAAGAACAAATTTTCAAGCAGTAATACTGAAAGCATTCTTCAATGACAAGGCAGTTGGTCTCTGAAAGAATTTCAGGGCATGTCTAAAACTATAATGAGAAGAATTACACAAAACTTCTATTTCTTTTTAGTACATCTGACAAGCTAGAATTCATTACCTTTATATATAAAGGTTTAAAAGGCCACTGACTGTGGAACATCTAGAAGGGAGGATTGGCATAAAAGTTTAAAAAGATTTCTCAGTAGTACAATACTTGATTTTTTTTTTTTTTAATAACCTTTAAATTCCTCTTTTGGAATAACCTAGAAAATGTCACTGGGTTTGGCAAGTACACACCTTCCAAGACAATCTTATTGGCAGCGTTTAAAATACATGACCAATATAAAGCTTCTGAAAAGCTTTGAATTTTTGTTAAAAATCAAGCACAGTACACTTGCAATTACTAAAACCAGCAGCCAGCAAGGGGAATTCAGTCCCATAAGGACACCAGATTACAGCAACCACTCTGGAGAACTCACAGGCTGTTTCAACTGTCTAGAAGACATAACACAAAACTTCAACTTGACCACTTTTTAAGGCAATAAAAGAATTTCAGAGGTTGCCTTTCAGGCCCCTAGGAAGAAAAACCACATTTCTTTGGGCATTTTTCCTCATACAAACCAATACAAACAGCACAGCAATCGCACCTACTCCACCTAAAACCCAGGGGTTTTAGTACTGAAATTCTCAAACTGGGCTCAAGCCTCCCTGCTGCCATACAACACCCTGCAGAGCAGGAACACTGACCATCCCACCCTCCTATTAGCATCTCTCTTGTCTCCCAAAAAAGCAGGGAACGCTTTGATTTGCAGGGAAGCAAAACAAGCTTTGCCACCTTCCAACTGCAAAATCTGGCAGTGCCACTGGACAATCTAAGCTGGAGGCAAAATGGGATTTTTTCTTTCAAGGAAGCCTCTCAAGGAAGGAACACAATAGCTGAGGAAACAGCTTCCTACTTATGTTCTAAACATATGGCTTGCACTGTGTGTATCCCAACACAGAGCAAACCCTGATAGCTCCCACGGACACAACATTAACAGCACTTTAGAGGTTCAAATGATGCAACCTAACTTAGAGTACAGAGTCACCAAGGGAGCCTTGCCTGCAAAGCAGAACTGCACAGGTGCCTCTTTGGTCATTCAGAGCAAGGCTAAAATTCAATTACTACAGCACTGATTAAGAAAGCTATGAATGCTATGTGAAGCAGACTTTATTTTTAGATCCATATATCCTTAGTGGGAATGAATCTCCCTACACTGGCCTCAACAATTCAGGAAGCTTTCAGTCCATGGGACAAACCTGCCAGGTTCAGACAAGTCAGGCCTCAGCTACAGGGAGTTTATCAAAAAAATTTAGATTACCTGGCAAAATTAGCTACTTTCAGTCACAGATCCTATGATAAGTAATGGATTAAGACAGTGCAGGACTCAGGAGCTCTTACAATATTACAATATATAAAATATTACTATTTTATATTGCGGAACACAACCCATTTTAAAGAGATAAAAACTATTTACCAAATTCTACAGCATTACACACCCTGAATACTTCCTAAGGAAAACAGGAGCCCATCAGCAAAAAACATCTATTCCAGTAGAACTTTTTTCAAGAGCAGAGTTCTGTTGGATTAAAATGCAAATGCAATAAAATTTCAGGCAAGAATCCAAAAATCACAAAATAGAGAGGGCCAATATGAAACCACCCATCAGGTATGACCAAAGACACTCCCTACTAATCCAAAATCACTGGAGAGTAACTAAGTCCTGATGCTGAAGCTGACAAACCTGAAGTCTTTCAGAAACACCCTTACAAATAAAGTGATTTCAAAATTACTTTAAGCTAACTTTGGAACTTTTTTCAGAATTTTGCAGAAGTAACTATTCCCACTGGATTTCAAGAGTTGTATGTTTTCAAGGCACACGTGCTGCATGCGGAGCAAACAGATCAAGTGACACAAACACCAAAGTGTTTGCTGATTAGGTTCTAAATTCCTGTCACAAAACATCACATAAAACATGCTAAAGGGACCACTGCTAAACCTGCTCTCCAGAACAGTCCCCTACCCTCTTTTTAAACCCATGAACAAATACAAAACATGGAAGAGCACCACATCTCTCTGAAGGCTGACACTGGGAGCAATTCAAGGGAGAAAGATGGTTTTGAATCATACTATACTTTATATTTCAGGATGTCTACCACTTTGAAATCTACTGAGAAAAAAATCCCAGAGTGGAAGTCACATTGGCAGTTAAATAAGCCCCCGATCCACTTGACCAGTTCAAATTCAGGTGTTTACAAACAGAAAGGCACCTGACCATTCCATACACTGGAAAGCTGCACCCAATTCCAGTAAACTGGTGACAAAGATGATTAGACACTTTAACTTTAGTTTACAGAGTGTGGCTGAACCAAGCACCTATGTTGTTCCTATACACTCAGGCCAGTGAAGCTGCAGTTTGGAATCTATCTCAAATACATGAGATATGCATCAAACACGACATGGCTGCTTCAGGCATTTTCACATCTCTACCTGGACTGTTAAAAAAAACCCCAAGAAACTCTCACTTCCCAGTTCTCCTTCAGACAAGCACTACAGAATAAAGTTTCTGCTGGAGGGAAGAAAAGGAGGGACTTGTTATCAAAATGCTCCATGGTTTTTTACCATCCAAAATGTGTTTTAAAAGAGCTAAATGCTATTTCAAAAGTAAAAGGGAAACTGCATTATTCATACATCAGGGATGTTCATGGAACAAAAAAAGAAATATGGCTAAAATAGTGCTGGCCTCAACCATGATTCTGAGTGATAACAATTCCTAACATGATTTAGTTATGTCCCATCACGGGGACACAAAACATTACTGTCCTCTATTGCTAAGTTATGTCTCCACTGTTTCTCTTCCACTTACTCAGCTGAACACCAAGCATGGCCATTTCAGCATAAATCAAAACCTAGGAACACTAGATAGGATAAATAGGGTAAGGTATTTCTCCAAAGAACAGACACAGGTAGGCAGCAAACTGGTTGGGAGTTTGGTTTGGAGACATCAAGCCAACAGCATCAACAGTTAAGAGTGAACTCAAAAGCAAAAGGGCTGAAAGAATCAAAACAACAAACGTAGGAAGGACAGACCAGTCTACTACCAACTAAGTTTGTTTCCTGTTTATAAGAATCAGCCCACCTGGACTCACCCTGCCCATAATTTTAGTCAATGCCAAAGAAGTTACCTTAGAAACAGGAATCAGTTGGGTACACTAAGAATGACTTGTCAGAGTCACGCCTGTTTTGTTACCTGCTTAAAAAAAAGTTCCTGAGAGCAGCTGCCATGCTTCCTTGCAACAAGTGGGATTCAGAAACAATCTGAGTACATGATGAACCAACAGACTAGTGTTGTATTTTCAGTATTATCTCACTTCTGCCATAAATACTGTCCAAATTGTGTGTGGTTTGTTGAAATTAAACGATGAGTGCTCATTGGCCTTCCTGTATAAGGAGTAAATAGTACTAATCCAACTTAGAAAACTATTGTAAAGTAGCTCTTGTACCGATACAGCATTTGTCGAAAACACCCAACTGTTGCTACTTCTAGTTTAGAATTATACAAGTCCATTTTACAGGGCAGAGTTTTCTTAACTGGAGGACAGCACTGAAAAGGATTTCTCTCCTGTGGTCTGCAAGAAGGCTATGTCACCAGATTATTTACTACAGCTCACTTTTTCCGTATTTTCTGCGGGCAAGTCTCAACAACACCGATCTCCTACGGAGGCCGCCGAGCCCGGCCGGGGCAGGCCCTGGCCCGGAGTCCTCAAAGCTTCACCTGTCACCACCGGCGTTACACAAGCGAAGGGGGAGAAATGAGCACAACTCCAAAGCTGGCGGCTTCCTCGCCACCTCGCGACGCTGCCGCCGCCACCTGACCCCGCCACCGAACCGGGAACACCCGCGGCTCCCGCCCCGGACCCTGCGGAGTTCCCTCTGTCGCTCAGGGACGGCCGCAGGACCGAGGAGTGCGGGGGGAGAGAGCCGCGGGTCCCACCGCTGCCTCTCGCACACCCGGGCGGGTGCCTCAGCCGGCCCCGTTGCCTCCAGCGTAAGCCGGCCCGGCCCCGCTGCCTCAGGTCCCGTCCCCACTGCGACTCCCCCCGTCCCGAAGCCCGCAGTGTCCCCACAGCCACCCAGAGCTCCCCCCGGAGCCGGGCGGGCGCCGCTCCCACCTCGGCGGTGTCGTGAGGGCCGGGCCGGGGCCGCTCGCGCGCTTCTCTCGCGCCGCCGCCGTTCCGATACAAAATGGCGGATGGGGTCGCGCGCTCGCGCCGCGGCCTTTCCCCTCCCCCGTCCTCTCGCGGGGGGGGGACGCGGGGGGAGCGGAGGGGCGGAATGCGCGAGGAGCTGCCGCGCCCCCGCGGGAGGGCCTTCGCCCAATCAGAGCGCGGGGCCGCACGGGAGCTGGCCAATCAACGCCGTACGACCTCGGGGGAGGGCATCCTGCCGCCCTCCGCGCGGAGCCTGGGCCGCGCGCCATTGGCCGGGAGGGGCCGAAATCCTTCCTACTCCCTCAGCCAATCAGAGCTCCGTAGCCCTCTCGGCCTGCGCGTGCGCCCCGACGGCCAACCCGCGCTGCCGAGGCCGGCCAATGAGCGAGGGGCGTCGCGCGGGGCGGGGAGGGAAGGGGAAGTGGCGGGCGGTGCCAAAGGGCGCGCAGAGTCATGGCGGAGGGGAGGGGTACCCTTCTCCGAGTGGTGCGGCCCGCCCCGTTCCCCCTCGCCTCGCTGTTTCCTCCCCCCCGACGGTGGTACAATCCCAGGAACTGTTCCCCCCCCGCGCAGCGCCGTGGTACTGGCCCCTGAATTGGGGTCCCCTCCTCCGCGCTGCCTTGGTACGGCCCAGGCGCTGCTCCCCCACAACATGGTGGGTATGGGTCCTTCAGAGCGCCCGGCCTGGCTCTGCACGCTTCAGGGGCGCGTTTTCCTTTCTAAGGAAATCCTCTCTCCATTCGCACTCTCCCGGATGGCCGGCCTCAGTCCCGACGAGGAAACTCCCTTCAGTTCCTTCCCGCCCGTCTCAGCCACACCACACCCGCCTGCCGGCCCTGGGGGACGGCATTGGGGTGCCACGCCAGGACCGGGGCCCACAGAGCCTTCTGTGGCATCCCCCAGCCCTGGGCGCGTAGATACCCCGGAGGATGAGAGCCTGAGGAAGGCGGTGGGCCTTCCCAGCTCCACACCATCCATCCCAAAGCTCAGAGAGCTGGGATGCCATTTCAGGATATGGCTTCATCCCTGTATCCCACGCGGGAGCATCTCCCACAGAAACCACCTCGTGCTGGCCTGACACATACATCACAATGTCACTTTTATTGAGTTCCTTCCACTTTCAGCATGTACAAAATACATGTTAAAAGGCCAGTGTTTGTAAACAGGGGAACAGTAAGGCAAACAGAAACGGCCACAGCACCTCCAGACCTGCCTGCCCTCAGCTGCAGGGACACTGCAGGGGCACCAAGGGAGCCCAGGTGTTTCCCAAGTGACATGGGACACTGTGGCGTCCTCCACTTTGGCCAAGGGACCTCCTCATGCCTAGCAGACCTTCTGGAAAGCCAGGGCCACAAGAGCCACCAGGTACCAAACCTTTTAATCTTTGTGCAGAGTGGGCACTGGAAGGCATTTTGGCATTGGCATCTGCTGAGCTTCTCTGCTGGGCTCCAATGGGAGGTGGCTCTGTGCTTCCCACATCCAGGACAACTGGACATCTTTATGCCAAAGGGTCCCCAAGCCCTAGCTCCTGCTCACAGGCAGGAGTCTGGCAAAGAGGCTTGGGACATAGCCAATGCCATACAAGTGGGGTTTGGTGGAGCCTGGTTTTGTCAAAAGATGAGGGCACAGATTCTGGAAATCCCTTTAGAGAGGCAGGAGGGATCTATGCCTTCACAGCATCCCTCAAACATTCCTGCTGTGCCTGGGGCTTTTCTTCCTCCTTCTCCATCTGGGTCTTCCTGTCCCAAGCAATGGAGAGGTTCCCATTTACACGCAGTGATAGTAAGGAAAGACCAAACATTTCCACGTGGGGAAGCACCCACGTGCTGTCACCCCTCCTGCAGCCACTGGTTGCAGCAGGAGAGAGCCACGTTGAGAAGTACAGGAGCACACGCCATGGTTCTCCTTCCCACCACAGCAGCCTGTGCTGCTTCCAGAAGATGCAGGAGGTGCAGGGCCAAGTTTTGCACAAATTTGGGCTGAACTTTCGTCACAAATGCATCAAGAACTGCACCTGAATTCCTCCCTCCCCAAGGGTTTTAGAAGCCAAACAAGATACAAAGAAACTCGAAGACAGAAGAAGAGAACTTTGCTGTTGAGGTTTTAACGCCCCTAACCAAATTGGCAGCTGGGGGAACTGCTCAACCCAGAAAAAGCAGGAATGAAACTATCATTCAGATAGGTAACAGAGGGACAGCCCAGAGCAACACCAGCCATAGAGAGTGTAAATGACCAAGAGAACAATATAAAACAAATTAATACTGACTGCTTTATCCCAAAAGCATCCCTTAAAACCTGGCCCAGTCTCATTTCCTGAACACCTGGAAGAACGGGATTGTAAATCTCTAGAAGAGCTTTGCTCTATTGTAGTGTCTTCAGTAGGTCGATGCAGTCATAGCAGCTTCTCTACTGAGTGACCAACCCCTGGCAAGGAGAACATTGCACTGGCATGTCCCTACCCCAGGGTCATTCTGATCCTCAAAGGAAAAAACCTAAACAGGCTGAAGGCAACCCTTTGTAACACAAAGTGCAGCCCAGGCAGAGAGAGGTGTGAGAGATGGGGTAGGAGACCAGCAGGAAACCAGAGTTCAAACCAAACATTGACACAGAACAGGACTATGGGGGTGTCTCCCCCATAGATAAACACGATTACTATTTCCCTTTATGCAGAACACTGCTTCTCTCTCCAAAGTTAGGAGAAGGAGTTTTAGCTGTGGAGAGGAACTCCACCAGCACAAGGGTACACAGATGAGAGCAGCATGGCAAACCCCAACCATGACCCCTTAGTGATGTCTAAGGGAGTGATGTCTACCCCAAGGGGCAGAAAGAGCTTGCCCTGGATGACCGGTCCCTTTGTAGTGTTGCTCTGGCTTCACCAGGGAGCCAGGGCTGAGAGAAGCCTGACTGCCTGGTGCCTTAAGACAATGAGATACAAACCACCACAGGGCTTGTTCAGCCAAGCCCCAAGTCACAACGGTACTCTTGGATCTTCCTAACACACCAACATGTTTTCTTCCCACTTCCCTTTGGTCCTAGGGGAAATCTCCATCCCCTCAGCAGCAGCAGTGCAGTCCAGCCTGGAGGAGTCAGGCTGTAAGATCCACAAAGATAGCATTGGCAGTGGTCTGTCCAAAGATGAAGGCTCCAAGGGTGACCATGAACACCCCATAGCTGACCTGGGCCCACCAGCTGTGGATGCAGGAGGACAGGGCATATTTAGAGGAGTCCTTCACTCCAATATCCACAGGGGAATGGGGGAGAGGAGAGGCACATTTCAGTTACCTGATTGCCCTGGTTTCTTGGATCTCAGAGAGCTTGGCTTGAATCAGGCAGAGCCCTGAAAGGCAGGGGAGGCAAATTAGAACCTGATGAGGACTATCCACTGGGGACTGAACAGACACTCCATAAAACAGGGAGCTCTACTCCCTATTACAGAACATCAAATCCAGCCAAAATAGTTGGGCTGCAGACTGGCCTCACACCACATTTTTGTTCTCTAAAAGTCTTCTGGTTCCTGTGTTTCAGTCCTGCCCCTCCCTCTTTGAGACACAAGGCCATGAGACCTTTGTCAGCCCCTGAACATCCCAGGATGCCCTACCTGGGAAGACAAAGATGAAGCAGGCAGCCAAGCCCCCAATGACAGAGATGACTTTGCCAATATCAGGGATGAAAAGAGCCAGGAGGAGTGTCAGGAGGAACCAGCTGATGGTCTGAAGCAGGCGTCTCCTCTGCTCCCGAACCACGTCCTCCTCCACTGTTATCCCAGAATAGCGGAGCCAGAGACCCTCCAAGACAGCCCTGTGGGCACAGACCCAGGATAGAGGGGTTTCCTCGTGCTGCTCCTCCTTCCCAAACCAGCCCCATCTCTCCCAGCACTCACCGGCCACAGAAGTGCAGGATGGGGTAGGATGTCAGCACACAGAGGATGATGAAAGCCCGGGCGATGGCAACAGGGATGTCATTGGAGGGGTAGGACATCAAGACATCCTGCTCCACACCAGCTCCAAAGGTTAAGAAGCCACAGATGCCTGCCAGGAAGGGAGCAGTCAGAGGGAGACAGGGACAAATCTCCCGAACAGCATTTTGAAATACCAGACTTGGATGGATATGGCACAGGGCACATTGCAGAGGTGTTCCATGGACTCTTCTCCCTCTGACCCTTGCTGACCAGAGGGTCCCTGCCCTTCTGAAGCTCATAGCCACTCCAAGGACTATGCCACACTCACACAGTGTCTCCTCACTTACCAGTGCCTGTGTAGACAAAGAGAGCAATCACCATGGCTGCTGTCACCACTGCCCCCCAGGTCTTCACCTCCGGCTGCTTCATGCTGTTGAAGACGGGCACGCTGCTCACGTGGCACTGCCAGGACACAGAGACAGTGGGGATACACGAAGGGCTGAACCACATGGCATCCTACTCATGATAATCTGCGTTTGTTGTGTATTGTGATCCCCCGGGTTTGTCACTGGAGAAGGAAAGGGGGGGGGATATGCTGCCCTGTATGTCCTAGCTGGGGTAAAATGGATCCATCTCCATCCAGAGGTGGTGAGATGTTAAAAAGGCTTCGGCCTCCTTGCAAAACTGTGCAGTGAGCACACAGGCAGGGTTTCAGCCAATCACCCAGCTGATCACATAGGCAGGGTTTTAGTCTGCCACCCAAGCAACCACAGGATGGAAGGGGAGTGTCAAGCTCGTGGCCTTACCTGGAACCCAAAGCAGATGGTGGGCATAGCATTGAAGACAGCTGTCCAGGTGGAGGGGCTGGCAGGAGAGAAACACCCATCAGTCAGCTCAGAATCCCCTGTGACCCCCATCCAGTGCCCCAGGGGAGTGCTCAGGTGTCTTTGCCATTACTGCATTCCCCCCCACCCAGGATGATGCTATTGCATTGAATGTTTTCCTGGGACCTGATGCTCCCTGAAGACCAGGGTCTTTCACTGAGACAGAAACAGCCAAACCCAAGCATACAAAAGTAAAAGTATCAGTAAAAAATAAGGATCTAGTTGGGCAGTGCAAAAAAACTGGTCTAACCTTTGCTCTGCCATAAAATTCCTGCACTGGATCCAAAAATATATACTGTGAGGAAGGGAATAAGCCACAGTAGTTGTGTTGGCCAAAGACATAACTAAAATCATCCAAATACAGACACAGCCCTTGTTGCTGGGTGAGCACAAGCACAGCACAGGGAATCCAAGGCCTGGATATGTCAGAGAAAAAAGTCCATCAGTGCTCATCAAAAAATGTGCTGGAGCCATGGAGACCTTTCAGAGGTCCTTTTCCTCCTCTTCACCATCTGCTCCTCTGAAACATGCAGAGGTGCAGCCACTTAGGAGCTTCTGGCAGCAACATGCAGAGTCCCCAGGACCAGGGATGGGACTGATGAAAGATTCATCCCCAGCCTCTGCAGCCCTTGCTGCCACAGCCCCTCCTGGCTCTGCAGTGCTGCAATGGCACTGACAGCATTGTGTCTCTTGCTCTCACCTGGTGGGGATCTCCACAGGCACCAGCTCCTTGTCAGGCCAGATGTACTTGATGATAATGACTGCTGTGACATACCATGTGCCAATCACACTGAGGGAGCTATGAGAAGGGATATGAGGCTGTGAGTGCTCTGCCTCCCCACTTCATGGAGTGTCTCCTCCCAGCCTCTCCATCCCCATTTTCTGCCCTGCACAGCCCAGGCTACCCCCCTCCTGCCTATCAGACCCATTTTTGCTCTCCCTTCCCATGGGAATATATCAGGAAATCTCACCCGCTGTCTCCCAGGCAGATGCCAACATAATTCTGTTGCATTTGCAAGTTATCCCATGCTTCTGTGAGTGGCAAACCTGCCAGACTTGGGTGTTGGGCTGGAGAAAGAGGTGAGTGTTGAAGCAGAGACACTCCTTGGTGCCCCTGGTCCAGCTCCAGCAGTCAGGTCACACCAAGATTCTTGGTGGAGCAGGGCTGGCTGCAAACCACCTGGCCTAGGGACACTTACTGGCTCTCCTTTCTGCTGAATTGTCAACTCCAAATATAGGAGACAATGCAGTTGAAAGCAGCATTCCCCTGCTTCCTCCAGTATGCAGAAGGGAGGGACACAAGCCCTGAAGTACGGCACTGTGGCTTCACAATGCTCAGCCACTCCTCTGCTTCCCAGATAGGAAAACTGAGGCATGGGAAGGCAGAGGGTGAGCAGGCAGATATGGCACTAGAACCACAGCATTTCCAGCCCCTGTCCTCTACAACCATGCTTGGGTAGGTGCTGGCTGGCCCACCCCAACTCCCAGCCCCAGAGGGCTCTTCCCACCCACCTGGCATATTTTTGGAAGCCAATCTCTTTGGGGATGGAGAGGGGCAAGATGAGGAGGAAGGCAGTGATGCTGATGGTGAATTTGCGGTCCGTGTACCAGCGGCTGCTCCCAACTTCCTCAGGCTCCTTCACCAGAGCAGCAATGACTGTGGGGACAACAGAGATGCTCAGACTGGCCCTTCCAGCTGAAGGGACAACAACTGGTTATTATTTGCTCCATGGGATGCACTTACTCTTGTCCTCCTGGTCTCCAATGATGATGAGGAAGGCAATGCAGGTGCCAAAGGTGTAGACAGCAATGGCCACCTCGCACAGCACACCAGGCACCTTCCCACAGACGGCCCACACAACCTCCTGGTAGGTGCGCTCATTGCTGGCCTGCGAGCAGTACGCCAGGATGACCAAGCCTCCGATGATGAAGATCAGCATGCACTGGGATGGGAGAGAGATGGGGAGGCAGCACTGAGCCAACAATATGGCAAGGTCTCCTGAGCCATCCCAGCCAGCCAGCCCCGAGTACACTGAGCATCTCTGGTGCACTGTCCCCAAAAGAGCTTCTTCCTGGGAGCCTGGTCCTCCCCAAGCCCTTTCTGGGGCACCACATGTCCCTCACATGCACCTTCCCATGATGGGAGAGAGGACTATCCCTTTCCCACTCTCTCACCATCTGCAGAGCGATGCCTGCAGCCACACCACCAGCCATGCTGAAGGCAGCAGGGAAGTTGAGCAGCCCAGCCCCGAGGGCAGCGTTGACCACAATGAAGACAGCTCCCAGAGCTGATGTGCTCCCCAGACGGTTTCCTTGGCTTTCTGAATTTTTGGGCACCGTCTCCACACTAGGGCTCTGTAGGAGCCTGGCCCGTTCGCCAGCATCGTCGCTCCACTCCCAATCCTTGTAGTCACTGTTGATGCTCCCAGTGCCCTGAGCCATTGTGCCTCCACAGGTGGAACACACCACGTCCCACTAGTGGTCCTGTACCAGGCTCAGCTGGGCACCTCGAGGAGTGTCCTCAGCCAGCACTGGCTCCATCAGGCAGGAAGAGCAGCAAACGAACAGTCTGGAATGCTGCAACACTGGAGTCAGGCACTTCCCTACTCCTGCAAGGGGATGAAGAATGACACTTTAAGGTGTTAGTTAAATTATATTAACAAGGGACAACTTGGGCATCAGGTGGGGGCACGGGGGAACTGAGTTCCCTGGGTCTTATCTTGGGAAGTCACAGCACACACACACCAGAAGAGATATAGCAGGAGAACTCACCTCTTGTCCCTCAAATCCAGGGAGAGGACACAACTGCTGTTGGACGGGGGACTGAGTCCTGGCTGTGGGGCTGAGGAGCTGCAGCCTCACAGCAGGACTCGCCTTTCTGTGGGCACGAGACCCATTGTCACGGCTCACTTCCTGATTTCCAACCCTAATTTCTGCAAGCTCTGCAAGAGCGACTGTGCACATGCTCCTGAGTAAAGGGCAAGGCTGGGCTCAACAGGAATGACCTGTGTGCAGCAGAAATACTGTGTCAACAGGAAAAGCAGGACTGGGCCCTTCCAGTGCACCCCGCGAGTGACAACCAGCAGGAGATGGTGTCTCAGAAGCTTTTGGATTTGAAGATCTGATGTTTCCAGCATCACAGCCCTTGGGGGTTGGAAAGTCCAAATTTCATCCCAGTGCCTCCAAGCTGGAGGAGATCGACCCTCACAGCCTGGCAGGATTTTGCAGGAATCTACACAACCATGAGAAATCTCTTTTCAAGGAAATGTGGTTTTTATTCCTAGAGGACTTTTCCTGCCCAGCTCACTCCTTCCTTCTGGGCTATTTAAATTCTGTGCTTGTGCTATGGATCCTCTGTAAAGATTTCTAGGAAAGGGGAGAAAGGGCCGCCCTGTGCCCCGTGGATAGGAGCGTGGAGGGACATGCCGGTGGGTCCGCGTGGGCTGGAGTTCCCACCCGGCCGAGGATGCTGCAGGGGGTCGATGCTTCTCCCATGGCCTGGGGGAGGATGCTGAAGGGTGTCCTTTCCCTCCAGGCAAAGCCGCCATGCTTTGGCAACCAGAAACCCCGAGAGCAGGCGGTTTACCGAGAGTGACTCGACAGACCGGCGGTCCCGCTCGGACCCCGGCGGCGCCCCCCGCCCGGAGCACCAAGGCCTGGAGCCGGTGACGGTCAGCCCGCGTTCGCAGGGGATGCACAGACTCCTTCCCTAGTCGGTCACTGGGCTCCCCGCGGGTGTCCCCCCGGTCCGTCCGTGTCCCGACCCCACTCACCAGGCGGGGAGCGCGCTCTGCTCCGCTCCCTTCGGCCCCGGCCCCGGCCCCAGCCCCGGCTGAGCTCGGCAGCGGCGGCGGCGCGGCGGCGGCTCCGCCCTGCCCGCTGCACGCCGGGGGTTGTAGTCCAGCCCCGGAGGCGGGGGAACATCAGCGGAGAAGAAACATTTCCCAGAGGCTGAACCCGCGGAGACCCGCGGCAAGGAGAGGGCCAGAGACAGGGCTGTGCTCCAGGGTGCTTTTATTGTACAGAGAACGGCCCCACGCGGGTATGAGGGCAGGAGGTGGCAGCTGCAGAGCCACGCAGAACCGGGGACCACAGCACAGGAACCCACAGAGCCGTGGGGCAGCACCTACGGCGTGTGCGGCATGGAAAGCGGTTTATTGCACAAAGGACAGCAAGCAGCGGCTGTGGGCATCGGGCCAGTAAACAACAGGCGTGGGAGCGGAAACCTTCTGTCAGAGAGCGGCGGGAGGATCCAGGCTTCCAGCAAGTGTGGCAACAACGTGCACTAGACCGGGACAGGTGCACGAGACCAGACCTGTCCCAGCTCCAGCCGGCACATAGCTGCCCTGGGCAGGAATGGGAAATGAAGACTGCCCTGCTAAATACCCTGGGATGGCTACAGAGGGAAGAGGTGCCAGTGGATGGAGACTGCTCACAGACTCCAAGGGGTAATGCCTCCAGCTCCACCTAGAGAGGCTCCACGCCATCGTGGGCCAGTGGCCAAGGATGGCCCCATGTCTCAAGGCAGACAGCTTTCGGGATTGTCCTCTCGCCAGCAACACCTACGTTCAACGCTTCAATTTCAGCTCCATGACACTAGCTCACACCTAGACAACCTCAGTTCATACATGCTGTGCTCCTGGGGCCCATCGGTGGGAACTGCCTCTCTCTCTATATGGGATTCTCATGAGATGAAGGTTTCACTGGTCATGTAAAATCCCCTGTGCTAGCATGGCCCTGGGAGGGAATGTTAGGTGCATGGAAGGGACAGGATCCAGCTGCAGGATGACATGATGACAGGATGAAGTCCCCCCCAGTCCATAGCCATGCACCAGTTTATTTGGATTAAAAATCAGAGTCCAGTAAGTCACAGGACCTCAGGGACACTTGGTTTAGAAGGACAGAATAGTTTTTGAGTCATCAGCTCTCGGATTTCTCTCAAGATCCGTGTTTTCTGGTGTCACCAGAAATGTGGTTGAACAGAGCAGAGAGGGATGCCCCACACCTCCATGAGGGGGATACTGCAGGGCCAGCCTCTTGGCTTATGGCTTTGGGACATGCACAAAGACTGCAGGGACGGAGGTTGCTGGAGGTACAGGGCTGGACTGCTGGGCTTAGGACAGGAATGGGACAAGGCAGAGACCACCAGAGAGCAGTTTTCAGAGGAGATTCTTATTGGAGGGGGGAGGAGGGGGTGAGAAATTGTTTCACCTCCAGGTATGAAAGTGAAACAGGTTTAAAAGAGGGACACTGGTCTGCTCCACACATTGATGCCACTGTGAATTACACCTGAAAGGAGAGTCCCAGATGGAAAGAGCGAAGCCATCGATGGAGTAGAGTTTGGTAGCGAGAAGTCCTCAGAGCTGGTTGTCAGAGGACAGCTTTGGTGCTGCCCAGCCCCAGGCTGGGATGATGGAGGAGGATGGAGCCTGCTGGCAGCAGCGAGTGGCTGAGGAGTTTGGAGGAGCACAGCAGAGCAGCCCTCCAACTCAGCCCACCCAGCTCTCTGCCTGCTGCTGCTTGGGCCAGTAGCCAACAGCCTCACAAAGCCTTCTCATGGAGAAATGTGTGCGGAGAAGCCTTTGGTGCCTACACTGGCAGGATGGCATTCCTAAGCATTTGCCTCCTCCAGCATAGGTAGCTGCTGGGTAAGATGGAGAAAGGATGGACAGCAGGGAAGAATGGCTGTGATGAGCAGGAGCCAGCAATGATGTCCCTGCTCCACAACACAAGGTGGATTTGACTAGGCTTCTACAACTCATCTACAAGATACATTCAGCAGCGGCTTCAAGTGCTGTGGTTGGAAGTATTCTGCTTGTTTCTTTTCCCTCCCCATCTTCAATTGGTGGGGAAGGGAAAGCCACCAGCTCCAGGGCACCCCTTTGTCTTTACTTTGTGACTTGATGGATGGCATGAGCCAGGTAACCCACGTTGCCTGATGTAACTCCCGCCATAGAGATGCGTCCATCCTTTGTCATGTAGACTGAGAACTCCTTGATCAGCCGCTCCACCTGGGGTGAAAGAGCAAAGTTCAATCTGCAGGCCAACCTCTGCTGTGTCAGCAAAGTGCAAATTTACCCAGCTTGCTGAAACTCAAAGCAAATGGCTGCCAGCAGATAGGGCATCCTACTACCTGCAGAGTACCCTGTGCACCAAGAGAAAAGCTGCTCAGCTCTCAGGCCAAGCAGCAACTCTGCAGATGTTCAGTTGGAAGAGTCACCTCACTTGAGCTGACCTTTAAGGTCACTTCAGAGCAGCACCAAGTGACTGCTTGCTTTGATAGACATGACAGCTACATTTACTTTCAACCTCTCTAAGTACAGCAGGGAATAGAACAAGACTGGGGTACCCATGATGTGCCAGTGCTTAGGGCTTGGAGTATGTTCCTCTTGAGGAAGAAGTGCTTACAAGGGCTCATTTTGGCATTTGCAGTCAAAAACTTAACTGACAAGGATTGCCAATGACACTTTGACACCACCTGAATTGCATTTACCTGCTCAGGCTTCAGCCCTGTGAAGCAGAACATGCCGATCTGGTCAGTGATGTGCTGCCAGTTGTGGGAGGATCCCTCTTTCTTGAGGTTGGACACCAGCTGAGTCCGCATGCCGATGATCCGGTCAGCCATGCCCTTCACCTCTGTGAGCCTGAGAAGCCAACCCAGGAACCATTCAGAGCAGGGCTAGAACACACCAATGCTGCTCTCCCTACCCCAGTTACTGAAAATCAACATCTCCACCTGGAGGGGCCCTATAGGGAAATGCAGATGAGCATGAAGATGTAGCTCCAGCTGGGGGAACTGCTTCCTTCTGATACCTGAAGGTGACCTCTTTTTATTTATTCCATTGCTGTTGGACACTACTACTGGAATATAGACATTTCTCACATCTGAAAGCCATGGATGCCTCATGGCAGCACTACTCAAACCCAGATAAAATAATACCTACAGATAAACCAACAGTGCAGGGGTAGCACTGGCAAACAGGCCCTGCTCCAAAGCAGCACAGCTAGGAAATGTCTCTGCTGAGCCCTGGATCAGGCACAAGTGTCAGGCTGCCAAAATAACACAGCCCCCAGCAAGGCCACAGCACACTGCCAGCCTTTGTTCTGCCAGACCAGCTGCTGGGAGGGACCCGACACCAAGGGGGTGGGAAAACAGCACAGGCTGATGCTAGGAATCAGGCTTAGGGCATGAGGGTTACATTCCTGGGTCTTATTCCCAGGGGGCTTATGTTTCCCCTTCCCCCACATGAGACACACTACATGGCTGCGCCACCTCAGACTTTTATGCTTCTTGGATAGGCAGCTCCTGCAGCCCTCAATCCTTCAGGAGCTTTATCCCCTCCTTTACAGTGTTTTCTTCCTCGGTAACACAAGGAAAACCTGTTTGTGTCAGGTTACACTGACACCAGCTGATGCCAGGACATAAGCAGGGATTTCTCCAGAGTAAACACTGGTTCTGACTGTTCCTGAAGCTAAGAGCTGCCTATGACAGCAGCACACAGTAAGCAGAGCACAGGGCTGCACAGAGACCTCACTGTCACAAACAAAACAGATTTCTTCTTACCACTCCTTCCGTAGGTCAGGGGTGTTCAGGATCAGAGCGGCAATGCGCGCTCCATTCACGGGTGGGTTGGAATACATGGGACGTATGAGGATCTTCAGCTGTGATTCGACCCTCTTGGCTTCATCTGCATCACTGCAGATCACTGTGAAGGCACCCGCACGTTCTCCTAAGAGAATCACAGAATATCTTGAGCTGGAAGGATAGAGTTTTTGGCCCTGCACAGAACAACCCCAAGAATCCCACGATTCCTGTGTCTGACAGCATTGTCCAAACACTCCTTAAGCTCTGTCAGGCTTAGTGCTATGACCACTTCCCTGGGGAGCCTGTTCCAATACCCAATCACCCTTTAGGTTAAGAACCTTTTCCTAATATCCAGCCTAAATCCTCCCTGACACAGTTCTATGTCATTCCCTTGGGTCTTGTCACTGATCACAGAGAGCAGATGCTGCCCCTTAGGAGGAAGCTGATGCCTGCGATGAGTTCTGCCCTCAGTCTTCTCCAGGCTGAGAAAGCCAATTGTCCTCAGCTGTTCCTTGTACAGTTTCTCCTTTAGACCATTCACCATCTTTGTAGTCTCCTTTGGACACTCTCTGAAGGCTTTATATCCTTCTTATACTGTTGCACCCAACACCACACTTCAGTGGATCCTGTTCTCTAGAAGGGTCTCCACCAGCTCCTAATGGGTTATCCCTGCTCAGTACTGCAGGATGAACACAGACAGCAGGAAGACACTGGCTGCCAAACCCTGGAGGTATTGGGATCCCACCAGCAGCCTGGATGAAAGTATTTCCTCACCACGTGCCTTACTCACCGTACAGCCCCATGTTCTTAGCAAAGGACTGTGACAGGACAATGTTGATGCCCTGCTCAATGAAATACCGCACAGCCCAGGCATCCCGGTTGATGTCCCCACTGGCAAAGCCCTGGTAGGCCATGTCAAAGTACACGAGGAGGTTTCGTTTCTGCCAGCAAAGATGGAAGAGAGTGTCACAGAAGCTGAGCACCCCACCAAGGAGGACAGCAGGCTGAGAAAAGCCATGCAGACAGCGGTCTGCCCACCTGCAGCCATTCTCCTCCAGAAAGAGAGCCATTCCCCTTCACTCACCACAGATAAAGCAGCCCAAAACCTGCAGCTACCACCACACATCAAAACAGCAGCTAAAGACCCTCCAGTACATTTATGGGATGTGCAAGTCTGGCCCAGGAAGCAGAAGTAGATTCAACAGTAATACAAAAGTCTACTTCAATGTCTTCTGTATTATCAGTTTCCAAGAAAAACACCTGGGAACTCTCCAGTCAGCCAGGCAGATACCCCAGATGCACTGCCCTTTAGTCAGATCTACCCTTCTATAGGCCACGCAGATCACTTCGATATCTACCAATTCTCAGGACCCTACTAAGGCCAGGCATTTCCAAGCCAAATTTCACTGGCTACAGACTTGACAAAGCAGCAGGAAGGAGGAGAAGGTAGAACCTGTCCCTGTATATTTCCAGCTGAAGCTTGCAAGGAGACACCAGGCATGTGAGAGATCTTCCAGCATTTTTAATACACTAGCACTGAGTGCTCCACTCCAGCAATCACAGCTCGTGCTTTAAACCCTGCTGCTCTCCTTTCAGGTCTCCCTACTCCAGCTTCTTGGGAAGGTGCCAGCAGAAAGCCCAATGGTCAGCTAGAAGCTTTCTGTGTGCATTTGGCCTGGCTCCTGTCAGGAACATGACACCCATCCTGGCTTCAGGGAAGGGAATAACCTCTAGTGAAGACCAGGTGCCACCCATGAAAGGCCAGAGATGTTTTCCCAAGAATGGCACAGTATCCCTGGGACATTGCTTACCTTCACTGTAGCTGCCAACTCCTTCCATTGCTCCTGCCGGGGATCCACCCCAGTGGGGTTGTGAGCACAAGCATGTAAGAGGATGATGCTCTTCTCTGGAATTTTCTAAGGAAGATGTTACAGAGAATGAATCATCAGTGATATCTGAGCACTCTCCTCAGCAGATGAGACAGCTTAGATGAGCTCTGTGAGGCTTCTAGCCTTGATTTAACACCTTCAGGCATCACAGAAAGAATATTCCAAACTGGAATGGACCCAAAAAGAGTCCAACTACTTGGCCCTGCAAAGGACAACCCTGAAAACCACACTATGTGCCTGAATTGTTCAAACACTCCTCGAACCCTGGCAGACTTATTGCCATGACCACTTCCCTCAGGACCCTGTTTCAGTGGCCAACCACCTTCTGCGTGAAAAACCTTTTGCTAATATCCAGCCTAAACCTCCCCTGACAGTTTTATGCCACCTCATCACATATAGGGTAAAGTAAGATCAGCACTCATCTCCCCACATGACCTCCCTTCTTACAGGCATGGAAGGCAACTCACAGAAATGTCATCCATGGCTCCAGAGAAGTCAAGGCTGCATGTCTTGGGGTCATAGTAGCGATAAGCCTGAAGTTGCATGCCAGCATCACGGAAAATGGGAGTGTGATTGCCCCAGGATGGTTTGGGTAGATACACATCACGGCTGGCTTTGAAGAATCGTTGCTGGTCAACAGAAAGACAGAGTGTTCAAACAGGTTGAATACATTCAAGCAGTTAGAGAACCCTAAAAATTTAGCTCTGGTCAAAATATGTCCTTCCCTTCCACTGCTGGCCTGACACTCACCAAAAAGTTGGCTCCAATTCGCAGAGATCCAGTCCCAGAAATACCCTGCACAGTAACATACTGCAAGGAAAGAAAAAAAATATATGGGCCTGAGTAGCCATGTTGTGTTACAGGGAGAGCGCAGTCACTATGTCAGCACTGGCAGCAGTACATCAAAACAGGGACAAGGGGCTGGAGAGACCACAGGGGTCAACAGCTCCAGCTCCAGGGCAGGGAGTTTTGCCCCCTGGCAAGGTTAAACCCCCTCTGTGGGCAGGGCTGTTTCACCCCAGCCTTCAAAGGAAGCAGTGATCCTTGGGCCCAGCCAGCCCACAAATCAGAAGCATCAATACCCCACCAGTTCTTCCACATTTGCTGAGCACCCCATACCAACTGCGTGTCCTCCCTGCCCCCTGTGTCCCAGCTCTCCTTACCCGGCCGCTCTTGAAAGCCTCGCTGTTTTCCCCCAGAGCCAGTTCTGCAGCTGCCCGGGTGAAATCTGCTAGTCCTCCAATGGGCAAGTACTCCTTATCCATCTTCTTGGCTGCTATCATGGCCTCTGCCTAGAAGGGAGGACACAAGCTCAGCAAGGAAGGCATCACCGTGGAGAGAATGATGGACAGCTGAAGGTCACTTCTCTGCACGTTTGCTTGCTCGAAAGGGGCAAAGGTTAGTTTACAGCAGTTTCTCTGCAGGGCTCATTCCAAGCAAGGGGCAGCAGTAAACATTTCAGATAAAACCCCACAGCCACCAGAGTCCTCAGTGGGTGACAGCATTCGTACAGTGGAGCCAAGGAAACTTGGCACCAGAAGAGAGCACCACTTCCAGCTCATTACAAGTCAATGCTGCTGCACACACTTATTTGCCCAATCAGGAATCGTCCTGCAGGAAAGCAAGACTTAAGTGTTACTGAGAGGAGATATGAGGAGATATTATCTCTACATAGGAGACATCCCTAAACCAGGTAGAGTAGCAAAACTTTTGCAGGGCCTTGTCATGCTGGGAGTGGCACAGAACCTGGCAGCATTGACATAGCACCAGGAAATGTCCCTGTGACACCATCCAGGCTCCCTGGTTGTGACCCGGCTGCACAGAGAGAGGGAAGGCAAGGGATGGCTTTAAACCCCATACTGATGAGACAGGTGGAAAAGGCAATCTCCCTGCACCCTCCCTGTCAGTGCAGCCAATCAATGCATGTGTCAGCTGCCATCTATTTACCAGCCTATTTCTACCCCAACAGCCCTAAAAGACCCCATAATCCCCTCAAGGGCAATGTCCATACCCAGCTCCCTGGGCTGGAGTTTTAGACTGGCTTATGGAGAAACTGGTAACATCAGCTCAGCAGAATTTCTAAGACTAATCCACTAAGGGGCCAATGTAAGCTCCTTCCTCCCTTGTGGAGTGCCTAAAGAACATCGGCTTTTCAAGAAACACCTTGAAGTTCAGAGAACAGGTGCGCTGGAAGGTTCATGGAAGTCAGCAACAAGTTAATTACCTGAATGGGAACAAAACATGCATTTCCTGTTTTGTCCTGTACTACTTAATGGTTCTGCCACGTCTCAAAAGCATTAGTCCTGCTAAGGAAGACATCTAGAAATACTATCCTGCTCTGTTAGAGACAAAGCTTATTTTAAGGACCAACAGACAAAACTTGCTTAGTGACTTTCCCCTTCCCTGACTCCCTCAGGGTACCTGGCACCTGGATCTGGCCCTGTCCAGCAGCCAGCACCCAGCTCACCTTGCGAACACAGTTCAGGACATACGGCTTCCCGTTGTCATCCCGATATGCCCCCACACCCAGGTTCATCTTCTTGGAGTTGGTGTCTCGCTTGTAAGCTTCTGTCACCCCCAGGATGGGGTCGGGGGGACCCATCTCCACATGGGACCACCATGAGCTGAAGGAAGAAACAAGAAACTAAGCATGAGGCTTGAGATGTGCACCAATAGAAACCCTCAAGGGAAATCTTACCTTTAAACTACTGAAAAAGGTATAAATAGTATTCAGAGAATTATCCAAAAAACAAACCAAATCATTTAAGTAACATCATATATTGCAGAATGGGCAAAGAGCCTCAGTTCATTGTGGCTGAAGATAACTGACTCTCTCTCAGTCATCAGCATGTTGAAATGCTCCTGTTTGCCTTATGTGCTAACACCACACAGAGCCCAGGAAACTGAAGCCTTGAACTCTTATATTCTGGACAAGTGCCCAGAGCCTGCATGTGGGATTGCACAGGTTATTAATTGCACAAAGCATGAACATGGAGTCTCTTCCAAACTCCTGGAAAGGCTCTAGTACATGAAAACTAATTTGTTTTTCTCCCAACATTGGCTGACAGAACAGATATTTCCAATCCTTGCTCTACAAACTCTGCCTCCCCTGGTGTTGCAGACAGATGCTGTTTTCCAGGAAATCACAGCAGAGAGTTTCTTCCCCGTGTGACAAGTGACAAGGTCTGATTTGAAGACCCTTCCCCTGCTATCAAGCACAAAACCTCGCTGCATTAGAAGGAGCTTAGTGTTCCCCCAACAGGAGGAGCCACCTGCCTCTGCCTGGCTGGCAGCACATCCTGAAGATGGAGAGGCTCTCTTAATGTCAAGGGCAGAGCAGACCATGCTATAAAAAGAAACCTGTTATTTCCTTGGGCACAGCCTCTGCCCTGTCCAGGCTTTGCAGACAGTGCAGGAGCAGCAGTGTGGCCTTTTTTAACCTGCCTGGCAGAGGGCCTTGGCTGTCACAGCCCCCTCCTGAAGGCACTGCACTCAGCTCTGAGTGTCCTGACTCATCACACAGGCACCTATCCAGGTCCCCCAGCTCAGTGGGGAACAAAGGGTGCAATACAAAGTAGATTGGGTTTATCTTCTTGAGGACAGAACTCAAGCCTTGATTGCTGAAGGAGAAACACACAGAGAGACATATCAGCTTTACTAAGCTTTGCAGCCCAGGAAAGGCTACTTCATCTGATAGTAAGATCCTTTCCCAATTTGGGAGTGCTGTCCTGGGGCTGGTCCCTGCCCCAGGCAATGCAGGCAGCCTGGAGCCAGGCCAGGGCCAGCCAGACTTCCTGCTGAACATGTAATGCAGATTCTGTAGGCAGATAGAGAGATCTGTGGGCAGCAGGGGAAGGTGGGTTAAGGAAGCTCTAAATGACCAGCAGAACTCACAAAATCATCTTTTCTCTCCACTCTTTCCCTCTGTTTCAGGTCCATTAGCCCAAATTTACTCACTACAGAAAAGTTTTGCATTCTCCCATGGTACATTGCATCTCATGGAGCCCAAACATGATTTGCCCTCCTCAGACTAACTTCTCTTCCCATCTGTACACTATTTCCAAATTTAAAAAAAAGCCTGTTTCTCCTTTTGTCAGGCTTTGAGGAAGAAGTAGAGCCACCTCAGATAGTTTAAAAATGGAAGATATGCTTAATGTTTTTTAGACCACTAACCAGTCTTAAATACCTTTTAAGTATAGGATCAGCTTGGAAAGGAGTATGAGTCAGTCATGCCAGCAACACACACCCTCCAGAGAGGGACGGGGGCTGCAGCCAGTGTGGAGGGAGTGACCTGGGGAACCAACCTGAGCAGGACACGTCAAGGGGACTGTCAGGGCAAACTCCTGCTGCACGTTCAGGCAGCTTTGGACAAACCCCTCCCAATGTGTTCCTAGCAATGGAGGCAGGGAAAGAGAGAAACCATGTGCAATAGTGTGGTTTTCTTCAGTTTACCTGGTTTAGGATTATTTTGGTATCAAGGGCTGCAGGAGCCTAGCCATCCATTTTAAAGAGCTGCTACTTGGGAGATGGTGACAACACCTTTTTTCTGCTGGGCTTTTCCCCAAGCAGCTTACAGTGTTTGGGGTATTTAGGTCCCAATCCTGCTAAGGCTTAGGCAGGTCACTGAGCTTTAACATACTACAATTAATGCTGATCCTGCGGGCATTTACCTAAGCTGTAGCACTCCAGAGAGTTAAGTACTTTTGTTCTGAGCCGGTTTTTGTGTTGGCTTAAGGCTCCGAAGGGTAGGTTTAGGACTTATTTTCCCGTTCTCAGCATGAAGGTTTCCAGGCGAAACAAGACTCCTCTGGTGTTTCCAGGGAGGTGAGCTTGCAGGGAGACAGGAGAAAAAAGCCTAGGCTGAGTTGTCCAAACGCATCAGCATACCACAGAGATCAGAGAGGCAAAACTTTCCCAAAGGGGTTTGGGAAAAAGAGATCTACTAGGGGTCCAAGGCCACAAACCCTAACACACTGCAACCCCCATTACTGTTGTCCCTGCACTGCCTTGTATTTTATTTTAAGCAATTAAAAGAACATTGGGCTTGAATAAAGGTCAAAGCTATAAACTGCACATCTCTGCCAGACCAGAGATATTCAGTGCAGAAAACTAATCAGAGGTAAAATTAAGTTGGGGTTGACCTACCCAAGGGATACTCAATGTAAGCCAAAGGAACCACATTCTCCAGCTACAGGACTTCAACACAGAAGGTCCAGTCAAGAGTTTAGATGCTCATCAGAGCTGGTATCCAAATAACCTTTTACTCTTCAGCCACACTGGTTTTCCGAGCTGGTTTAACGCACAGCTGCAAGTTCAGTGGGACAGAGAGTGGGAAAATGCACCAGGAATTGCATAAATTTGCAACACTTTCCAAAAATATATGTGGAACTTATGCCTCAAGACCTAAGAAGTGCTTAAGGAATCAAGCCAAGCCCGGAGAGCAAGCATTTACAAGCCCAGTGATGGTTTCCATTGTGGAAAGGCCAGCCCCTGTTCCCCGAGGTACAGCCACATAAGATACCGGATTTCAGAAGCTTTGCCAAAGCCCCCACAGCAGTTCTGCAAGCTGGAGCAGAGTGAGGGGCCAAAGGCTGTCAGGCTGTCTGCAAACCACATCTAAAGCTAATATTTACACAAGAACAATGCCAACAGGCTGCTGGCTACTACAGGGCCTTTCAAGCCTACAAATTTCTTGCCCCAGTGAGCATCGGGTAAGCTTACCACCAAGAAAAGTATTTAAATAGCTGTCTTGTGATACATAAGAGCAGCAGACTGAGTTATCACCCTAATTACCATTTGTGTGTCAAGGGAGCAGTTTTAACTATTTCCTATCTCTTTATCTCTGTTCTGCTTTCAGAAAGAGCAATCTCAGCACAGAGTAATGGTAGCAGTTGGAGCACCACATTATATTGCTGAAGATAAGGAAACAGAAACTGCTAATCAGTGCTTGGCTTCTCCTGTTACATAAGCAACATTCCTAAAAAGGAAAAGGGAGGCTGTGCACAGAGGCTCCTTACAAAATTTAACAACCTCTCTTGGGTGACCTCGCTGCAATTTGGTAATTTATAGTTTGCTGTATAACAAGCTTGAGAAAAGCAAAGCTTATGCCAGCAGGCTCCATACCTTTCACAGGCCTGCTACAGTCCACAGGCACAAAACAAAAGTTCTAAACAGCTGCTCTTCTGTCCCTGCCGAGAAGAGCCAGAAGACTGGCTTAGAAGTAGTGACTGCTGGAACAGGGATTTAAAAAAACAACCACTGCTTTCCTGCTCTGATGTAGGCTGGAAACTGTCTCTTGGAGACTAACCTCCTAGTGAGGCCAAAGGAGTCAAAGGGTTCTGGAGAGCAGCAAGGCCTTATCTAGATCCTTCAGCTTCTTGGCCACCTGGTCTCAGTGATGTTCCCAGTCCTGTGGCTCTCAGGTCACCTGTACTTTGTGGAAGCTGTTCTGGGCTTTTCACACAGCTACAGCAGCACCCCACATCCTTCTATCCAAACCTCTCCTGACCAGAGACAGCAGAATCCATAGCTGCCAGTGCAGAACTGGTCCTAACAGAAAGACAGTCACTCCCATCCTGCTCCTGCCAGCGTTTGTACCCCTGGGGGCACAGCTCTAGCACAAGCCAGCACTACTCCTGCCCCATTTCATGGATCGTGGGGTCAGTGCAGACTGCTGCACCGTGCATGATCCCTAGGCCCACTGCACAGCTCAGAGGTCCCTTTGGTCCCACGACACAGGACAGCCAGACAGCACCACCTCAGCCCCATTTCATAGCACACAGAATCCTGGAATGATTTGGGCTGGAAGAGACTTGAAAGATTATCTTGTCCCTGCCACAGACCTTCCACTAGACCAAGGTGCTCCAAGCCCTGTCCAACCTGGCCTCAAACATTTCCAAGGATGTGACAGGCACAGTTTCTCTGGACAACCTGTGCCAGGGCATCACCACCCGCAAAGGGAAGAATTTGTTCCTAATATCTAATCTAACCCTGCCCTCTGTCAATTGAAATCCATTCTCCCTTGTCCAGGCACTCCATACCCTTGTCAAAAGTCCTTATCCAGCTCTCTTGCAGCGCCTTTAGATACTAGAAGGCCACAATTAGGTCACCCCAAAGCCTTCTCTCTTCCAGGCTGAATAACCCCATCTCTTTCACTCAGCCTTTCCCCATAGAAATGGTGCTCCATTCCTCTAATCACCTTTATGGCCACCTCTGGACTTGTTTGAACAGGCCGATATCCTTCCTCTGCTGGGGTCCCAAGGGTGCAGCAGTGCTGCAGGTGGGGTCTCAGCAGAGCGGAGCAGAGGGGCAGAATCCCCTCCTTTTACATGATGCTTACGCTGCCGGTGATGCAGCCCAGGACACGGATGGTTTCTGCGCTTCGAGCGCACATGGCAGGGGCACATCCAGCCTCTCATCGACCACATCTCTCGTGCCCTGTAGCAGTGTACATCACTAGGAGCACCGTGGCCCAATCACTCAGGGCAAAGGGTGTCCTCAACCCATCGGTCAAGGCACAGGGTGTCCCCAACCCATCGTTAAGGCACAGCTCCCCCCGGCCCCATTTCTCGGGGCTCCCCGCGCCCTCCACGGCGGCGCCTCAAGGGCAGGCGGGGGGCGCCGGGCTGCGCCGCAGCCAATCAGAGGGCGAGGGCCCCCCTCCCCAGCCAATCCGAGCGCGGTCCGTCCCCTCGGCAACCCCTTCCCCGGCGCGGCGTCACCCCCTCCTTGCAGCCTCCCCCCATCGCCACCTCGGAGCGGGGCTCAGCCACGGGAAAACCCCTCCGCCGACACCAGCGGGCAGCCCCAGG